>JANIJF010000211.1:33673522-33688215 GCA_024520955.1 Erythroxylum bequaertii | reverse complement strand
TCAAGTGATCAAGAGTATAAGGATATTACTACAGATTCTGCATATCTTGGAATTTAAGTTATTTCTGTAAAATACGAAGTTAGTCACTTTTCAAGGAGTATTAGTTCTTGTAACTTTTGTTTTTGAGATTTTGGGTTATTGATGTATTGTAGTTTGAAATGCCATTTCAGCTTTGTAAAGAACACTTACCTTTTTATGTTAATGAATTATGTATGGATGATGTTGAGTGGAATTACGAATTAAGTATATTTGAGGAAGTTATCGAGTTGAGATGATAAATCTTGAATACAAATTATGGTTAGATATAAGTGAGATGTATTATAGAGAAAGAAAAAAAAACGAAATGGCATGAGGCTTTAAGCTTTATGATTTGATTTGGATTACGCTCATGTTTGTATGACGAGCAATAATATGCACACGTTTTATGGTAAATGGGGCCCAACATGTTTGATATTAGAGCAAGAAGAGATTACAAGGAACCATGCTCAAGTATGATGGTTATGTGTTAAGAGGTTGGATTCCGGAAACGGGATCCTACACTGAGCCCGATAATTTGGGATACTGTAAAAGCACACAGTCACAACAAAATAAAAATAAATATGAGTCTCATACATGTCGCATCCGCATATAATTTGAATTCATTGAATGATTTGCAAACTTGTATAAATTTTGTTATATGATTGAACTGTGTATCTGAGAAACAATTTATCTGTGATAGTATTTGATACTTGTTAAGTGGAGTTGAGCTGTATGATTACATGCTATAATTGATCTCATTTTATGTCATGAGTGAACCATCGAGGATGGTTACTCTACTGAGTTTGCAAAATTCATCAAAATTGCACCGTCTTTTCAAGTTCGAGAGTGAGACGACCTAGCTTCTAAGACTCCGTAGAAGCATATTTTGTGCAACTGTTACAGTCAGATTTGGCTCAGAGGTCGGTCAGCTGAGATTGAGGACTTAGCTTTTATTTTCATGTTTATTGTATTTGATGTGTACTGAGTTGTTTAAGCTCATAGGGTAATGTTGTAAACTTTGGGTGGTGTGGTGTTGTATAAAATGATATAAATTATAGATTTTGACTATTGTGATAACATTTAGAGTTTACAAAAAACGGTGTGATTGATGATTTAGTGTATGATGCCATGTTATGTACAGTGAAGATAAGATAAGTAACATGTCATTTCTAACAGGCATGTACACTTGTACCCGATGGACACACGTGTATATGTCAGTTGGGAATGGGGTGTTACAATAACTATAATTAATTGAGTTGAAAACTTTAATTATAACGGTTTTCATTCATTTCCTATAATCATATCCTTTTTCTTTAATAAATTTGGTTTCATCTTATTTATTTTATCAATATATGTACGTTTTATATATTCATTCATTACAAAATTTCAATCTTTATTAATCAATTTAAATTTGTAACTATAATTAACTGAATTAATTACTTTAATTATAATATTTTTCTTTCATTTCCTATAGTCCTATCCTCCTTTTTTAATGAATTTGGTTTCATCTTATTCATTTTATCAATATATGAACGTTTTATATATTAATTTATTATTAAACCTCAATTTTTATTAATCAGCTGAAATTCGTAATAATAATTAATTGAAGTGATCACTTCAATTATAATCTTTTTTTTCATTTCCTATAATCATATCATCCTTTTTTTTAATGAATTTGGTTTCATCTTATCTATTTTGTCAATATATATGTGTTTTATATATTCATTCATTATAAAATCTCAATTTTTATTAATCAATTAAAATTTGTAACTATAATTAATTGAATTGATAACTTTAATTATAATATTTTTCTTTTATTTCTTATAATCATGTCCTCCTTCATCAATGAATTTGGTTTCATTTTATTCATTTTATCAACATATGTGCGTTTTATGTATTCATTCATTATAAAATCTCAATTTTTCTTAATCAATTTAGATTTGTAACTATAATTAATTGAATTAATCACTTTAATTATGATCTTTCTCTTTGATTTCCTATAATCATATCCTCCTTCGTTAATGAATTTGATTTTATCTTATTCATTTTATCAATATATGTACATTCATTCATTATAACATCTCAATTTTTATTAATCAATTTAAATTTGTAATTATAATTAATTGAATTGATTACTTTAATTATAATCTTTTTCTTTCATTCTCTATAATCCTATTCTTTTTCGTTAATAAATTGATTTCATCTTATACATTTTATCCATATATGTACGCTTTATATATTCATTTATTATAAAATCTCAATTTAATTGAATTGATCCCTTTAATTATAATTTTTTCATTTCTTATAATCCTATTCTCTGAATTTGATTTCATCTTATTCATTTTTATAAATATATGTATATTTTATATATTCATTCGTTATAAAATCTCAATCTTTGTTAATTAACCGGAATTCGTAACTATAATTAATTAAATTGCTCACTTCAATTATAATCTTTTTCTTTCATTGCTTATAATCATATCGTTCTTCGTTAATGAATTTGATTGAATCTTATTTATTCTATTAGTATATATACGCTTTATATATTTATTCATTACAAAATATCAACTTTTATAATTTTATTAATCAATTAAAATTTGTAACTTCAATTGATTAAATTGATCACTTTAATTTTAATTATTTTTCTTTCATTGCCTATAATTTTATCCTTAATTATTAATTAATTTAATTTTAAATAAAATAAAATATGAAAAGAAAATAACAAAAATTCGAGCCAGCCTAAACCCGAGTGGGCCTCATATTGAGCCCAGGCCCTTTTTGTTTTACTGGCTCGAACCTAGCCTGACCTACTGCAAAGGAATTCCCATTCCTTTGTATGCGTCGCAACAAAATCTGTTTCTTGGTTTTATACGTTAATGTATTGTTGATTTACTATTTCTACGTTACATTAACAACGGACTTCCCATTCCTTTGTATCCGCCGCAACAAAATCTTCTTGGTTTTATACGTTAATGAATTATTGATTTAATTTTCACTTGATTTCTCTATGTTATTTAATTCTTTCCGCCGTAAATTGATTGGACATTCGAAATCTTTTTTTCTTTCATTTCTCTCGTTCTTGAATTGTTACTCGTCAAAAGCGCGTTTGGTTTAACAAGGATTTGCTTCTTTTTTTTTTCTTTTTAATCTTGAATAGTGATAACTAGTAAGGTGACACTTCTAGTTTATGATTGTCTTCAGATTGAAAATGTATGATTGTCTTCACTAAATTCTGGTTTTGTAAACTAGAGCGTTATCTTAAATTTTGCAGGAGTTTCTGATGATAGGAAGAAGGTTGATGGGCAGTGTAAGGAATCCTTGGCGTGTGGATGACTCCGTACATAGGCATAGGGAGGGAGACTCTCCACAATCCAAATCAACATGTGATTTGCGCACGAGTTTGGCATGGGACAGTGCTTTCTTCTCTAGTCCAGGTTTCCTTTGTGGGTTTGATGAATTTGCTTTTGAATTGCTTTATCTTGACGTCAATTTGCTTCTCTTTGCAAATTACAATGGCGTCTTCTTTTATTTTTGCAGGAGTACTTGACCCAGAAGAATTATTTGACTCTCTTGATTTTAGCATTGTGGATGGAGTAGAGTTAGTTGGGTACATGGAAACGGAGGGCAAACACAGAATTGGTGAGTCCAGTGCTCGGAAAAGTTTAGCGTGGGATGGTGCCTTTTTCACAAGTGCAGGTATCCGTTATGTGCAGAAATTCTAACCCAGTTTTGCTCATCTTAATTATTTTATTTTATGATAAACCTTTTCATTTTCAGGAGTTTTGAATGCGGAGGAGTTATCTATTATAAATAAAGGATTTAAAAAGTCTGAAGTTGCTGGGGTGGAAGAAGACATGTGGAGATGTACGGAGTCTGAGGCTACAGGAAATACTGATAGCCACTCTCTTGCAAGCCTTGAGAATGATCTTTTTGATGATATAAGAGCATCGGTGAAGAAATCAAATCAATCCTCATCAAAAGGCGCCAGTTCCACCCAAAAATTAAGAAGTGGAAAAGGAATGCAGAAAGGCCACAGTAAGTTCGTTGATACTTTATATCGGAATTGCTGTATATTTTCGCTTACGCAGGAAACTAAAATATTGATAATATAAATTAGTCTCACAATTGTTGACTGTACTGCCTTACCTTTGTTTCTTCTTCTCACGTTAATTATGCTTTCAGCTTCAAAAGTATCAGATGATTCGACTCCAGTAAGAGTAAGTTATCGTCTTCATTTACATTACCTTGTCTCTGTATTTCCTTGCATCATCTGGGATCGCCAAAATGCATTGAGCAATAGTTTCTTTGGTCTTGTCTAGTAATATTTAGTTGCTATTTAACGTGCCTACTTAAGCTGCTGCAATTGCATGTCCTCCGGAATGAGGGCAAAAGTCTGGCTGTAAGTTTTTGAAACTGACATTAAATTCTATTTTTTGTTGGCCAATTAAAGGGCACTGCCTGCAGACGATCCAAAAGGCCTCCAAAGATATCATCAACTTATGCTAAGCCACCTCAAGCAGTTTCTCAGAAAAGGGCTTCTTTGTATCCAGACCATGCTAAATTGGAAACTATAGTTGCAAGCCTGACATCAAGTAAGGAACAGGCATGTTTAGGTTAATCGTTTCTTATGGGTACTAACTAAACTTATGATATTGTTGCAGAGAAGAACAACAACAAGAAGATTGTGCCAAAGGATGCATATCTACCGGTAAAATCATCTTCAGTTTTGCGACCTAGAAAAAATAAATTTGTGCATTCCGGCTGTGCTTCATCTGATTTTACTGATAAATCCCCTCTAGTAACGCCAAAGAAAACTTTTCGTTCCAATCTCACTCCTTTTACCACCTTAAGAACTCCTTTGAATAATTCTATTAGACATAAAAAAGGGTTGGTCGCTTCTAGTGACTCTACCTCTTTGTGGTCTAGTCCCATTTTGGGGTCTTCTTGTACTCCACCTGCTAACTCTGATGGTCAATGGCCACTCGGATCGTCAATGCCATCTATATACCAGGGATCTGATACTTCTTTTTCCAATACGGAAACTGCTGCACGCAGAGGGATTCTATTTGATAGTGATGCTTTACAAGCATCAGCTTTTGATAGTGACCGTTATCATCAGTCTTGTTTGGAAAATGCATTTCGAGAAGGAAATTTCTCTCATTTACAGACCGGCGAAATATTTGTGGGAACTAATCCTCTTCCCACTGGTGTTTCCGAGAACTTCAAGCCTTCAGGTCTACGAAACCCATCTCCAAAGATTGGATATTTTGACGTGGTTAGTACGCATACGTAACAGTCTCAATTCCCAGTCATCTGCCACTGAATGAACGTTTGATTCACGATAATAATCATAAATGCTAACTTTGACTTACAGGAACAATCTGCTGTAAGCGGAGGTCCCAAGTTTCAGTCTGATTCAATGCAAAGAACTTTCAAAACTAGAGGCGTTAGGAACAAAATCAGTGGAGCTGAGAGCAAAACAAGACATGGAAAGCAGCAGTCAGCAGGAATCCGAACAGGAACATTGAAGATGACCAGCAGAATGGAAGAGTCCAATCCCATCTCGAGGCAGAAACAGCACTTGAAAGAGAGTGAAGATTTCAGGAAGCGTGGCACTGGAAAAAATAAGTGTAAAGTTGATGAAGACAACAAGGAGAATACAAGAGTGGAAAATGAGGTGGATGATCTAACCAGACGTATAGAAGCCACCATTTTTACTTTCTAGCAGCTATTCCTCTCCGCCAGGATTATCCTCATCCTCTAAATGGTTTCGGCTTTGGTGAAACACTTCCCTAACTGTATCATTTGATTGAAACTGTGTTTTAGAAGGTTTTCCTTAATGAAAAGTTATTCTACCAGGCAAATTCAGGTTATAAACAGTGCCAATGCCGCCCTAAAGATAATGGGTTGCAGAAACATCGTTCCTTGTCCTTGAGGCACAAGTTCAGAAGCTATAAAATTGTTTCTTCTGCAAATAAAAAAATTAAACAATATTGAAGTTAAAAATGTAACAGTGCCATCCAACTTAGTAAGGTAGTAATTTTTATTATTTTTGGTTTTTAATCTTTTTACAGTACAAGATGGCACATTGAAAACTTTTAGAAACATAACTTTATAGAAATCATTTGTACTTTAGATGAATAAGAAGCTGCAATAATTAAATTGTTTTCCCCCTTTCAGTTACGTAATATTAGGCCACATTTTACAAATTACATGACTGAGTTCCATCTTTTATTGATATTTATTTTTAGTGTCCTTTTCAAATGTAACACCTTTTGACATTAGCAAGATGACATCCTCCACTAAAAAAATAACATTTACGTAAATTCCTAAGGGACTCACACTCGATGAACATAGCTTGTAAAATTGGGAATAAAGAAAAAGCTTTTTAGTGATTTAATGTATGGAGCAAATCGGACCTCTTATTTAGGACAAAATTATACCAAGTCTTGAATCAAATCTACCCTAACCCTCGAAAAGTTAAGGTCATCAACATCAAGTGTCTGTATGTTTAGGATCTGCATTCTTGACTATAACTTGAGGTAAGACTATTGATTCTTACTCTTAGCTAAAACCCCATTCAAGAAAATTGTCAAATGCTATATGCAGAAGATCTATAATGCCTCAGATGTAGAAGGTGAACTGGTATGAAGTAGTATGGTGCAAAAAAATGCTCCCAATTAAAAGTCTGGAACTCTAGGCAATCTTATTGCTGGTTCTGTAAAAAAGAACAGGAATCTCAGGTGCATCTCTATTTTAATTGTGAAATTTTCAAGCACATTTGGAGTTATATCAAGGAATTTTGCATATTAAAAATGATTCTATAGAATAAGATAAGTTAATTTGTATTATAAGATATGAGAGCACAATGTATACAATATGGCAAGCGAGAAACTCCGAGCATTTGCAAGCAAAGGAGAAGTCTAAGGACCAAGTAAACTTAGAAGCAATCTCGAAAATAAGAGAACAGACATTGGTGAACCAACTTCAAGCAATCTTCAGTCCAATAATGTCTTCAGCTTGGTCAACCCAATATGTTATTATATATATTTCCATAGTTGATGTGGCTTCTTTCTTGTTTGTTTATTTATTTATTTTATCTTCTATTTTTATTCTTAACCTTTTTATTTTTGATTTTTATATTATTATTGTTATTATCATTGTCGGACTTTCTTAGACTCCGCATCTTAATGAAATTTTTACTAGAATGTTGTTGATGTTGCTGCTGTTGTTGCTTGTATAATTAGTGTAAGAACCTTGTACCTTGATTCTAATGGAATGAATTATTCAACTGTCAGAAGAAATCACATATTTATGTAGAATTTTATATGTCAATGCAGAAATTCCTTAAGACTAAAATCTTGTTTGGTGATGAACTCCCTATTTCTATAAAGCTACAACAACCAAGAGACAACAATAATCAATGGAATAACATCCATATTAGTTTCCTTAAATAAAATGATCAACTTGTATTTTATAACACTAAGTAACTCTTTAAGCAAATTGTCAAGGACTTAGAATTTTCACCAATGAACTTTGCGACACTTGATTGTTATTCCACTCAACCAAGTTAGTTTTACTAAAAAAATGCCAAAACTAGCATAACTAGAGACTAAAGGATAGCTTAGCGAATGCCTAAAGAATACTTTTCTCTTGTATATTGGATCTTGTTAGATAACATGTTAAATGATGGATGGATGTTACAAATGAGGACTCTAAGACTATTTATAGTCTTCATCTCCTAACTAGATGATTAGGATCTAACTGATTCAACATCCTACAATAGTCCTCTAGAACATTCTATACTATTATACATACATCACGTACATCATACCACTATTTATAATGTTCGACAATCTTCTATAATGTTCTAAAAGTTTCATAAGGATCTACAATGTTCTATAAGCTTCAGTAAGGTTCCATAAGCTGTCATAAGACTCCACAATCTTCTAGAAGGTTCTAAAGAATCCCATGATGATGGACCTTCTATATTGCAACGATCTCCTTGATCCTATTGAGGTGGACAAAAGTGTGAAGGAAAATGTTCTTTGAAAACTTGAGAAATATCAAATAGAGAATAAGAGAAGGTAAAAAGGAAAACTCTAGGAATGATTCAACAATATATTGACATCAGTATATTCAACCATATGTCACAAGATATGAATCCTTTTAAGTTGTGGAAAAAACTAGAAGGATCTTATAAAAGGAAAATTGGATCAAATAGAGAATAAGAGAAGGTGAACAAGAGAACTTTGGGAACGATTCGACAATATATTGATATCAGTATATTCAACCATATGTCGCAAGATATGGATCCTTTTAAGTTATGAAAAAGCTAGAAGGACTTTATAAAAGGAATATTGCCCATAATAAAGCCTCTCTAATTAAAAGACTTGTAAACTTGAAATCGAAAACTAGGAAATTTGTGTTGGAGCATCTGAGTGATTTCCAATATATAATCAACAAGCTTACAATAATGATCATTCTTGATGATGAACTTCAAGCTTCGGTCCTATTAAGTTCATTACTAGATAACTGGGAGATGCTAAAGGTGACGACTAGCAATTTAGCTCCTGAAAGTGTGCTCTCTTTAGATGTAATTAAAGAGAGTATATTTAATAAAGAAATCAAAAGAAAAGAGATACGATTTGAAAACGTTCAGGCTTTCTTCGCAAAAATTAGGGGGAGGAAGAACAAGGGTCCAAAAATTGTGACAAGTTTAAGAATCGATTAAAGTCTAGAGGTAAAAAAGATATGTAGACATGCCATTATTGCAAAAAGCCATTACACATTAAAAGGTTTTTGCTACAAGTGAAAGAGGGATTAAAAAAACCAAGATCATCAGAATGATAGAGATGATAAGAGTATAGTCGTAATAGCTTCAAATAAGGATGATTAGGTATCCCTACCTTGTGTGACAAGTGAATGCTTCCATATCCTGGGTAATCTTAAAGATCTGCCAAGATTGTCAGCATGGGTGATATCCGAGTTCAAATAATCGTTAAATGCTTACTATCCTTAAAAGATGTATGACACATTATCGATTTAAGGTTAAATTTGTTATTGACTAATGTGTTAGATCAAAAATGATTCTAACACACTTTTTAGTATTTGGACGTAAAAATAATGTTTATGTCGAATCCTTACACATGAACTGCGTAAAATTAAATAATAAATATTTTAAACCTTTTTTTAATAATTATAATACCAAATGAGAAAATATCCAAATCTGCCCTTTAGCCTTTAGCTGTCGGAGGAAGAGAAAATACACGTTGGACCTACAGAATATGTTCACAAGTCGGCAGTCCACTGATATTCCGCCACGTTACTAACTGCAAAACTTGGAATCTAGGCACACCGACAGTCGATTTATTCTCACACTTTCTTTTCTCTTCAAAACTTATTTTACGAGAAGCCAAGGCACCTCTTGAGAGTTGAGACACGTACATATAGAGAGAGATAGAACTCGGAATTGGAGAGAGATAGGGTGATAGTTGTGGTTAGAAGATGAAGATTACGGCTTTGTTAGTGCTGAAGATCGGTCCCGATGGTTCGGATCCGGTGATTTTAGCAAACGCGTCAGATGTGAGCCATTTCGGTTACTTTCAGCGATCGAGCGTCAAGGAATTCGTCGTCTTCGTCGGTCGTACCGTCGCCAAACGCACTCCTCCCGGCCAACGCCAGTCCGTCCAACACGAAGGTCTGTTCCATTCGAGATCTCCGAATTCTGTATCAATTAGGTTTCGGTTTTATGATGGTTTGATTTTGATTGGTGGGAACTATGATTTAATTGTAATTGAATTTGTCAAGAAGCGGATATTTGAGATCGTCTGTGTGCTTATGTGTGTGATTTTGGGGATTTTTTTTTCTCTGAGTGCTTAGAGAGTTTATTTCGTGATTGGTTTGGTTCTGGTTGTGTGGATTGGGGAACTTATAATGGATCATCATCGTAAAGGTGCTATCTTTTTTTTTCCTTCTTTGTTAGAATACAAGGTGCATGCTTACAACAGAAATGGACTTTGTGCGTTGGGGTTCATGGACGATCATTATCCCGTCCGAAGTGCGTTTTCACTTCTCAATCAGGTATATCGAATTTCTATGGTCGGTATTCCCTAGCTTCTTTTAACCGGCATGTTTCTGGTCTCTCGTTGTCTGTGTTAAAGTTGAGAAGAAGGAGATGCTGTTGATAGTACAGAACAAAATGCAACTATAATGGAAACGCAATTACAAGACTGTGTTCTATTTATTGGGTAAAATTGAAATCCTTAATTAGTATTTTGTGTCACATTGAGTTTGACATGCTCTAAACCATTGCTAAATTGCGGTAGTCATTAGATTTGGTTTTGGTTTTTGATGGCTGATTCCATCAAATTCCTCTACTGTAATACTTTCACCGTGTTATGTTTTGGTTCTGAATGCTGGAAAGTTTTACGTTCCGCACTGATGTTGTGGTTGTACATCAGTTTTTTAAGGTTCTATATTTGCTTTCTTCTTTCTGTAACGAGATGTTTTGCAGGTACTAGATGAGTATCAGAAGAATTTTGGTGAGTCATGGAGGAGCATTCAGACAGATAATGCTCAGGCATGGCCATACTTGAATGAAGCTTTAGCCAAGTTCCAAGTAATTAAACCTGATCTTAGTATTTTTCTTTTGTTGAACATTTCTATAGTAAGTTGATTTATAATTTCCAATGGCTTTTTTATTTTTCCTTGTGCATTCTCTTTTATTTCCAGGATCCTGCAGAAGCAGACAAATTATTGAAAATTCAGAGGGAGTTGGATGAGACGAAAATTATCCTTGTGAGTTTGTAGCTTTACATATTTTTGTTCCCATGGCTTCATGTTGTTTAAAAGTCCCAACTAAAAGGACGTATTCCTTTTCACTTTTTTTTCCCAATTTTACTTTTGTTGGGGGTGGTTATATTTTAATACAAGTGGTAGTAGCATAAGCTTTTATCTGTGAGGTAATATTCCAATTTTAATTTATTTGTGACGTAATATTCCAAGTTTAAGTGTATATTTGACAATTCAGTGGTAATTAGCAGTGTAAACCAATGTGTTTTATACGAAAACTCTATGGATTTCTCTTTCTTAGTGTATATCCATTAGCTTTTAATTGTTTGACATCCTTTTAACATACCTAAGGATGGCTTTTCTTTACAGCATCAAACTATTGATAGCGTGCTTGCACGAGGTGAAAAATTGGACAGTTTAGTTGAGAAGAGTTCAGATCTGAGTGCTGCTTCACAGGTACATATATGTAAATCCATCTAATTTTTTAGCATCAAGTTCTTAAATTTAGATATACACACGCTCACGGTAAATGTTACCTAATTGCTGTCTTGGTTTCACCGTCTTGGTTTCCCGGGCACATGCATGCATGTTTGAACTTCCATCACATTAATTATTTACACTTGTCATGATTGTTCGAAATATGAGATCAATTGCTCCCTTCTATTTTTATGATCTTCAAGCTAGCCAAAATTCACAATTATTATCTGTTGAAACAGATGTTCTACAAGCAGGCAAAGAAAACCAATCAATGTTGTACCATACTGTGACTTTTTATTGCCAGCATCCTAAGGTGTTCACATGCTGCATTGTCGAACCTGGTGAATGACAATATGACAATTGTAACGTGTTAATGACATTACCAATTGTTGTGTTGCAAAATTATGAAACTTCGCTTTCTTGATATTTGTCTCTTGGAGCACCAAGAAGCAAACTGCGCGGTGAAGAATAGAGTTTCTTGCTGTAGTTTTATGCACTTCTTGTTTGGTTAAGTATAGCTCCCTTCGGTTGGTGTGTACTCGTTCACATTCGTTCAGTTGTTGAAGTAATATATATATATATATATATTCTTTTCGATCTAAGCATCAACTCATCCTTCAGATGTCATAGTACCTCCATATGATATATTCCACACACATTATCAACTAACTAAACCTGTTGAAGTTGAAGACTTTAGAGATGTAACACAGCAAAGCACATGGCTATACAGTAAGCTGGAACCCACTATAAGAAGATAAGATGTTTCGCTCTTTTGAGCGGACTCACTTCCAAGAGAACCAGGTCCCAGCCAAAAGGAACATTATCAAGATAAGAGTCCTGGAAGAACACTCTTCCTTGGATTCTATACACGAAAATTACTTGTCCATACGTGTAAGATGCGAAGTTATTTTACAATTTTCAAAGAGAGGGCATCAATAATTCATAGCTATTGATCATTGATACAAACTCAAAAAGCACAAGCTTTACATCCACGCAACAGATTGAACATTAACACTCCAACTGTAATTTTAACTTTTTACACAACTAAAAATTCACTAACGAGTGCAAAGAAATACTGCTGAGCTAATATAAACAGGGGAAAATGTTTCAATGTTCTATTTTCCAAAAAGGGATTTAAGCCACCAAATGCCTTTGGTGTCTTGGGGACCCTCTTCTGTTGGAGGTGGATCACTCTGAGTCGTCTTGTGTAGCTTGCTCACATCATAGCCTTCTTCTTTGGCCTTCTCCAACAGCTGATTGTATGTTGCTTCATCTAAATGAGTCTGCCTGCACAATATCTAAATGCAACGGAGAACAAATTATTTCAAGTTTTTGTATAATGAAAGGTAATTATGATAAGATAAACTTTCAGAATTCAGTTCCATCTTAAGGCAACCTGAGATTTCTACAATTTCAGAGGACAGACAACCTACCAGTAAAATCAAGCAACCATGAAAGTTTGGAACTTTGTGAAAACATATAGTTTAGGTGTAAGAATAGGAAACATACCCAAAGATACTTCCTGGTAGGCTCACCAATCAAAGCATACTGATAATCATCATCAAGATACAGAACCCAGTAATTACCCACAACAGGAATAATGGGCAAGAACGGTGGAACATAGAATTTAACCTTAAACTTGGCTTCGTCACTTTTAGGATCGGCCTTATAGGCACTTCCTTCTATGGAAACTCTTTTCCCATTACTCCATGTCTCATTGAGCACATGCACAGTACCATCCTCATTCAGATTATAGGTAGCTCTTGTATCAACTCCATTCCTGGGTTGGAAGAATGATGGGAATGAAGCTATCTCATACCACCTACCCATGTACCTCTTCAGGTCTATCCCTTTAACCACCTCCATTTCCTTGTTCTTGGCCATTGTTTTGACTGCTCTGAAAGCTTGTTTCTTTGGACTACCTCCAGAAATATTTCTATCTTTGTATCTTTTTTCACGTAAAGCTTGATTTTTTTTTTTTTTTGAGAAATCGTAAAGCTTGAATCTTGATAAGGCAAAATATAAGGAAAAGCTGGACGTGTACGTGGATGTTTAGTGACCTTACGAGTGGTGTGGGTATTTCCCGATTTGTCTAGACCCTCGGCTCTTCCATGGAGGAAATTTCCCAAGATGTGACCACTAAGACCTGTGAATGTATGATCTGTAAAAATAGGGAAAGCAAACTTGGGGATGAAGGAACTGGCCTGTACGTCGATGCTTCCCCGTCGTCAAACGATACATCGACACGTACAAGTCAGCAACCTTGTGAAACTGAACTTTCGTGGTGTACGAGTTCACATCACATTGGCCTTTTCTCATTTTACAAAAAATTAATCCATGAAATAATTTTTTATGATTTTAAAGTTTTGTAATTGTTATATATATATATATGTGTATGTATTTATAATTAATTAATTAACTAACTAACTATTTAAAATAAAGTTACAACTTAGAATTAACTTGTTGATAATAATATATTTTGCTGTGAAGTTTAATTTATTAAATAATAATTTAAAAATATATTTTATAAATTATTATATATGTATATAAGTAAATTAATATTAACAATAATTTTTTTATTTGAAAGAACCAAAAAATTAAAAATAGAATATAAAAAATAAAAATTACAATAGAAGAAAAATATAAAAAAAAAGAAGAGGAATCAAACTATCCTTAGCATGTCACATCCCATCCCATGCAATATAGATTGCTTCCTTAACGTGGATTCTTTAGAACCATACAAAATCAATCCTTGGATAAGATCAGAAACGCCATGATTGAATAAGGAAAAGATGAGTTTGTGCCTTCTTTGACATCCTTCATTTATGCTGATCAGAAACGCCATGATTGAATGAGGAAAAGAGGAGGTTGGAGGAAGATCCTTCAAGCCCATACTCATACTACATTCGGATCTATAAGTCTTGTCTTACTGTTTTAGTGGAACCTTGTATCAGCGGGACACGAGCGATGGTAGTAATTAGAAGTTTGGGTTTTACTCAATCTTTTCGAGTTAAAGCGGAGGGTTATTCGGGTGGCATCTAGCTCTTCTGGAGAACCAATATCGAGGTTCGCATTCAGTTAGCTCATCGACAGTTCATGCATGCAAGAATCATAAGGAGCTTAATGTCTATGATAGCCTAACGTATTCTTTACAAAATTATTTGTGACATTATTAGCGGAGCATTGCCAGGGTTACTGACAAGCCTTGACTTGTGGGTGGTGATTTTAATGCCAAATTAGAGAGCAGTGCCAGCCCTATTGGCCCCTGCCCAGGGCCCACTATGAGAGGGGGGGCCTCACTTCAACAGCCATTTTATTGTGATTAACGTGGTTATTGGGTTTGAAAATTATTCTGAGTGGGCCATTGACTGTTTTATATTTTAAGGGATTTTTAGGAATTTTTA
>JANIJF010000211.1:33616869-33626958 GCA_024520955.1 Erythroxylum bequaertii | reverse complement strand
TTTAATTGGCAGCTCCTACAATATGATGTTAAGAATGCATTTCTCCATGGAGACTTAGATGAAGAAATCTATATGAATATCCCACCAGGATTTGAGGGAGACACGGGTAACAAAGTTTGCAAGCTGAGGAAGGCCCTTTACGGGTTAAAACAATCTCCTAGAGCTTGGCTTGGGAGATTTGCAAAAGTCATGAGGGAGTTTGGGTATAAACAAAGCCAAGGTGATCACACTCTTTTCATTAAACATTCGGTTGCAGGGGGAGTTACTGCACTTCTAGTCTATGTAAATGACATCATAGTGACTGGAAATGATGAGAAAGAGAAGCATGAATTGAAGCAGAGACTAGTAAAAGAGTTTGAGATAAAACAACTTGGGAAACTAAGGTGCTTCCTTGGTATTGAGGTGGCATATTCCACACAAGGGATTTCTATATCTCAATAGAAGTATGTGACTGATTTGTTGGTAGAAACAAGGAAGATCTCTACACCAATGGATCAAAACTACAAGTTGGGAGAAGCTAAAGAAGAACCAGTTGTTGATAAAAGGATGTATCAAATGCTAGTTGGTAGACTCATATATCTTGCTCACACTTGGCCAAACATAGCATACTCGGTAAGCATGATCAGCCAATTCATGCATGATCCAAGAGAGCCTCATCTTCAAGCTGCTTATAGGGTGCTACATTACTTGAAAGGCAGTCCAGGAAAAGGAATTTTGTTCAAGAAAAACAATGCTCTTGCTCTAGAAGCTTACACCAATGCTGACTATGCAGGTTCCATAGTAGATAGAAGATCAACTATAGGGTACTGTATGTTTCTTGGAGGAAATTTGGTAATGTGGAGGAGCAAGAAGCAGAATGTGGTGGCAAGGTCATCTGCAAAATTAGAATTTAGGGCTATTGCTCAAGGATTGTGTGAACTACTTTGGCTGAAGATTATTCTAGATGATTTGAGAGTCAAATGGGACGACCCTATGAACCTCTATTGTGACAATAAGTCGGCCATCAATATTGCTCATAATCCTATACAAGACGATGGGACAAAGCATATTGAGATTGATAGACATTTCATTAAAGGAAAATTGGAAGAAGGGTTAGTGTGTATGTTCTATGTTCCATCAAAATGTCAAGTTGCTGATGTTTTACAAAGGGGTTGAACAGTTCAAGTTTTCATGATCTTGTATGGAAGCTGGGAATGGAAGACATCTAGTCCTTAGCTTGAGGGGGAGTGTTGAGATACTAAACAGCTATAAATAGATTATACTAAGATATAGATTGGCTGTAACTAGATAAGATAGAATAAGTTTGGAATCTCTTAATTTAAGGGATTACATTAGATAGCTTTAGATAACTTTCCAGATTTAAATTCCTACTTGTAATGTCCAATAAATGGCTGTATACTTCTTATTCAATATATGAGAATATAGGAAAATTCTTTCCCATGTTAACTAATAACTAAAAATCACAAACTTAGGATATATGGTTGATATTAGTTTGCTAGAATATCAAATTTCAAGGTTGAATTTCGGCTAGGAATACTGAAATTTTAGTTTGGTATAGTTGGGTTTTTAGGGTTTGATGTTGGAAATTTGGGCTTAGAATTTTAGGGTTTAATATAGCTGGATTTTAGGTTTAAGATGCTTGAAATTTATTGAGGAACCCAAAGAATGGAGGGTAGAAATCTAGGAATCACTCCTAAGGTCTAAGAATCACTCTTAGAAGAAAAAATCACTCTTTCTAAAAATCTCAAGTTTGTAGAAAAATTTCATATTGCTTCTTATTGAAATAAGGAATATACACATATTTATAAAGAAGTTCTTAGAACTCTTATCCTAGTAGGAAAGGGTTCCTAATAAATTTAAATCTATTCTAATAAAAATTCTATAAATTTAAATTCTAAACAATTAGGATAACATATCTAAAATAAAATAACATATTTAACTTACTATTATTTCCTATCTAATAAGGAATCCTAACATAATTTGAAATTCAGTTCTTATCTTTAATGTCAGCTCAATTCTCAATCCTTATTCAATCTTAAGTTTTCAAGGTTCGTGGTTGACTAATTTTTTCTCTTTTCGACTTTAAGCTCTTTTGCATCGGTGTGATTGTTGATCTGTATTAAGCCTTGTGGTTTTGTGATTATGTTCTTAACTTGAAAACTTAACTTAGGGTTTTCATTTTCCAATCCTCTATTCAAATGTGAAGCTCCAATATGTTTGGCTTCCTGGATTCTTTTGATGCAAACAGTTTACTTTCATTTGCTGTTGTGGATATTTGGTTTAGATTCTTGTGCAAGAGTTGTGAAGTGTGTTCATATTGTGTTGAAGGTTTTGTTTGGAGCTAGGAAGCGTGGGAAGAAAAATAATATAAAAAGTTGGAGCTTAAACAACTTATGGTGAAATATGGGCGAAGAAATTAGAAAAAGGTTGTACATGGAAGCAATTATAAGAAAGCATTGTCTGGGTAATAATGATTAGGGAGGAAGAAAGTTCTATCTATGTTTAGTATGAATGTTTCTGGATGAGCCAAATTTACTTCTGCCTTTCGACCTTGTTTGTGGGGTTCCAAGAATATCTTTTGTTTTAATTATTTGTTTGATTGTTAGGTGGTCTGCAGAGTTTGGATCATATAGATATGGATCACCAGAGCTTCATACTATGCTAGCTGACTACATGTATTCTGAATCTCCCGAGTTGGTAGGTTTGACATTTAAGTCTTTTGTTTGTTATATTGTTACTTCTTTCTTACCATGGACTGGTGATTCATTTAATGCTTTTATCTTGATCCAGTTCCATTCTAGTTGTCCTTATATTTCTTTGATTAGAGGGTTAACCAAATTGTTGTGAACAAATGATCCTACAACTGTGAATATGTTGTGTTGTCATTCTTTGATTCCCAAGGGCAAGTTACATCAGCTGATGCCGTGTCCTCTACAATCTACCAATTTATTGTCTTCTTGAATTTATTGGAGATTTTGCTGAACTATTTTTTGATTACTTAAATTGCATATAATATGGATCCGTATTCTGAATGCAGATGTACTAAAGTAAGCCTGTTGCTGCTCTCTTTCATAATATTTTATCGTTGATGGAAAACATAGCTAAGCCTGTTTCATAAACAGACATGCACTTTATTCTAAATCAGATAGCATCCTTCTGAAAAGTCAATAGTGGTGCTATCTGATTTATAATAAAGTGCATGTGTGACAGTGAACTTAGAGTTTCAATGGATTGTGGTGATGGAATTGCTTGTGTTACAAATTTTGTTTCTTTTTTCTTTGAATGCTTTTGTCAATGATGTGGAATGCTTTTCATTGTTTTACAAAAGTTCCATCTTTGATCACTTTGGATAATTGTGATTATCTATTCAGTAAGAATATAATGTGTTAGAGACCATTGAGCACTTCTTTGGCTTGTCTGATCTTTAATTTATTTTGTGAGCATGGTCAAGAATATTGACAGTTTCTTTGCAGGATATGACTAGGATATCATATCATTTTGTTAAAGGAAACAATCCAAAGAAGTTTGCTCTTACTTTGGTCAATTTCACTGGAAAGGTTAGTCTTCTTGAGGATTGTGTATAGCTGTTTTTTTTTTAATGTATTTTCATGATCTCTCATTTTAACTATTTTTGCTTCTTCTAGTGAATGCCATTGTGAAGGCATATATAAAATAACAAAACTCTTATTGATCTACCCCATCCATTGCAATGTATTCACTGGGCCTGAGTAACAGTAGTTATAACTTTTCTTTCGATGATATGTTAACAACTGACGTGTGACTATGCAGTGTTATCCTGGTGAGGATGATCTGGCTATTGCGCGGGCAGTTCTACTGTAAGTCTGCTTAATGACTTGGACGTATGCCACTTCTGTGGGCGTACCAATCCAGAGATTCATGCTTATATGTGAAGTTCTAATTACAATGTCTTTCCTCATCTGTTCAGGTATTTGGCTATGGGAAATATGAGAGATGCTAATTATCTGATGGAAGAGATAAAGAAACAGGTGGTATCTCAGAAGCCTGATTTTCTCCAATCGGACTTGACAAAATTCATTTCTTATCTTTTGCAAACGTAAGTTGCACATTTTCCTCTCATGCTATATGGAGATGTATTACCATGGTAAAGCATTGATGGGTCATAAATATAATAAAAGCATGTTAAGGTTCACTACTGGATTCAGAAGGGGATGTTTTCCCCACTGAGAACTGACCCTAAATTTTGTGTTTTGGGTGGAGGCAACCTGACTGGCCTCCCCATCTTGGCCCTCAGCAGATCAACTCACTTCAGATGGGAAAAAAAGCAGAGTTCTTCTGAAATATACATTTAGCTTCTCTTTTTTACAATAGACAGCCTTCAGTTCTTTATCCTGCATCTACCTTTTTGAGTTCCATGTTGGATTCTTTGCTTAACCTTGAATCTCACTGAAGGCAACTTTCTTATTGCTAGAGATTATTTTTGAAATCTGCAACATTAACAAGCCAATTTTAATCATTTTTTCCTTTTGATTTATTTGTAGAAGTTAGGTTCTCATCTTGAAAATTTAAGATCATCTATGATAAGTCTAATATATTTCTTTTCCAGGTTGCAGCGAGATGCTTTACCTCTTTTTAATATGCTGAGACAGAGTTATAAGTCTAGTATAGACCGGGAACCTGCATTCAATGAGGTGAAGAATTATGCATATTTCTTTAATATTTCTTACTGATTTTGCAGATAGCTTATAATCTATTGCGTCAAAACATTTATTTTCCGTTTCTATTTACAAAAAGATGTTAATTGTCAAAAGACTATCCTGATTGATATTGCTTTAAATTTCTAATGTCTTTATCATTCAGCTGCTAGATGACATTGCCGAAGTGTTCTATGGGGTTCAACGTAGAAATCCCCTGCAAGGGATGTTTGGAGATATTTTAAAGGTGATTTGACTTGAGTTTGATGTTTGTGCATCTTCTAGACAGGAACTTTGAGTAGTCCATCTTTCACTCGCCCTTTACAATAATAGCTTATTAGAACATTCAGGAAATGAGAGACGCCATTAGAAGAAAGGAACGATTCTCTGTTAGGCATTTTGCTCCATTTCTGGTTTCCTTCTAGAACAGCTTATAACTGCGATGCTAATAGAGTTCTTGCTGTCTGATATGTCGGAGTATGGGACCTGATAGTGAAGTGTGTCAATTTCTTAGCTTTGTTATATTCGTAATTTGGTTGTTTTGTGAGCTAATGGGAAGAGGTTTGTAGGCAGATCAGAAAGTCTTGTAGTTTCCTAAGGTAAAAATTTCTTAGCTGGAGTGATGGTTTTGCAGATGATGGGCTGACAGAAACATGAAGACAAATCAATATCTTGGCACTGGTGGATTAACACCACCGTTTTGCTTTACATGGAGTGGCCAACTTCACAAACAATTTTCAAAATCTTGTAGTAATAGTAACATCTTTTATGTTTACATTTTTTTAACTGTTGCGCCATCGTGTTCCTGTTTTTGTAGTCGAACAAAATCCTTATGTTTGTTTCTAGATGGGAAATACTGTTGATAAACGTAATTTATATGAAATACTTCATTTCCAATGTTTCCTGACCCTTGTGGATTGCCAACTTTGACTGGTTTTGAGATTTGGTATAGCAGCTTACGGAAACCAAACTCTCTACTTTAAGAATTCTTGTGCATGACAATAAAATAAGTGGACAAGCAAAGGGATGCCTTCGAATGCTAATTCTTATTGTAGATTTGATTAAAACGTTAACAGTAAGATCTGAAAGATTTTCAAGTACAGATACAGTTTGCTGAGGCTGAAAACGAGTTGAACTTTGGGCCGCTATGATTGGTCTATTGAAAAGATCACTCCGTTGTGCTTCTTGAAGTTGTGTGTTGTATGGTCCACCACCTGAGTAATGCGTTTGGAAAAGGAAAACAGAAGACGAATCAAGTTCTTAAAGTGATGTAGAACAAGTGGATGTGAATCTAGGTTAAAGGATGAACTACTGACATTGGTGTTGCTCAATTCAAGGTTGTAAAAGTCCATCGTCTCTGCCCTGAACAAAGGCCCTGCGTGCCATGTTCCACGTTCAAGTTTCACGAACTTTGGGCCGGAGATCCTGAAAACGTGCACCTCCTCAACGGCAGGAGGAACGTAGAAATGTCCGCAACGAGACTTGATAACATCACCTCCACCTCCAGGATTTGCATTCACGATAGATGCTTTGGCTACTCCCAAGTACCAAACATGTCCTCCAATGGATCCAAGGCACTGGGTCACGCTTGCGTGATGAGTAATGTTGAAAAATTCCAGTGCTCGATCTTCAAGTCGCATGATGTAGAATCTACACGACCCCCAAAAAAAAAAAAAAGAAACCAATCTACTGTAATACTATGAACTCAACTGGAATACAAGAATTTAACCATATCTACCTGGGAATTCCATGGCTAAGGTTTAGGAGAGCATCTCGCGGACCGAATTCCTCACCATCTTGTGATGGCTCTATCACTTGTCCGAATTCTTTGAAGCTCTCTGGCGTTGCTTCTATGGGTTCCAGCTTCAGTATTTTTGTCTCAGACATTCTATTTCGTCTCATCGTCCCATTCCATTAGTTGATATAATATATGTGGTTGATTAACCCAAAACATTGAAACGACGTCGCTAGCTAGATCCATCCATCCATCAAACGACCTCGTAGAGTAAGCTCTAGTTGGTCCAAGTCCAAGTCCAACTCTATTTTCTTTTTTAAAGTTCGGATTCGTCGTCATCGTCAGCTTCCAAACATGAAGCAACCCCTTCCGCTTCCAGTTCCAGACCCTAAATCTCTATCAGAACCACAACTCCTAAAATCCCTAACCTTTGTACTTACCTCTGAACTCACATCCCAATCTCTGAACCCGTACATCCCAAACTTCAATGCAAACCCCAAGCTACTCATCTCCTTGTTCTCATCCCACGCTCTGTTTCACAAACCCACTGTTCTCCTCTCTCTCTTCAAATGGGCAAAAACCCATCTCTGTCACTCCGTCGCCCACTCTCACCTCACTCTCCTCTCTCTGTTACCTTCTCTCATAGCCCACCACAAGTTCGTCGACGCCAAGTCCCTGCTAACCACCTTTATCGCTGGCAACAAACAAAACGTCCTTCACCGTCACATCCTCCACCCTGATCGTTCGGTTCGAATCTCAAAGGCCCTTCTTGATTTGTCCAAAGCTGCTTACGTCGCCTCTGGTAAGCCACACCATGCCGCCCAACTGTTTAAAAAAATGAAGAAGCTTCATTTCAAGCCCAATTTGCTCACTTGCAATACTCTTCTCAATGCTTTGGTCGGGTACCCTTCTAAACATTCCCTTACAGTGGCTAAAGCGGTGTATAGGGATGCCGATAAACTTGGTGTTCAGGTCAATACCAACACCTTTAATATTTTGATTCGTGGGTGTTGCTTAGAGTCCAATTTTGAGGAGGCTAAAGAGCTTTTCAGGAAGATGGAAGAAAAGGGCTGTGACCCGGATAATGTCTCGTATAATACGATGTTAGATGCTTTTTGCAAGAAGGGAATGCTGAATGAGTCTAGGGAATTGCTGTTGGATATGAAGGAAAAAAAGTTGGTGCCTAATAGGTTAACGTATAATATTTTGATTTCTGGATATTGTAAGTTGGGGTGGTTAAAGGATGCTGCAAAAGTGATTGAATTGATGACGCAAAGTAATGTTTTGCCTGATGTTTGGACCTATAATATGTTGCTTGATGGTTTTTGTAAAGATGGTAGGCTTGAGGAGGCATTTAGGTTGAAAGATGAGATGGAGAATTTGAAGTTGCTGCCGGATGTGGTCAGTTACAATACATTGATTAATGGGTGTTTTGAGTTTGGAAGTAGCTCTGAGTCATTTAGATTGATTGAAGAAATGAATGAAAAGGGAGTTAAGCTTAATGCGTGCACTTACAATACAATGCTCAAGTGGTTTGTCAAGCAGGGAAACATGGATGAAGCGAGTAGAACCATAACAAAGATGGAAGAAAATGGGTTTTCACCGGATAAAGTTACTTATAACACCTTGATAAATGGGTATTGCAAAGTAGGGAAGCTGAGTGATGCGTTCCAAATGATGAATGAAATGGTGGGGAAAAGTTTGAAAATGGATAACGTGACACTTAATGTACTCCTCCGTACTCTTTGTAGGGAAAGGAAACTTGACGAAGCATATCATTTGCTCAATAGCGCCAGTAGACGTGGCTACTTTGTTGATGATGTCAGTTATGGAACTTTGATCAATGGATATTTTGAGGATGATAAACCGAGTCATGCTTTGGATCTTTGGAGCGAGATGAAGGAAAAAAAGATAATTCCAACTGTCGTCAATTATAATATCATTATTCAGGGGCTATGCCAACTAGGGAAAACTGATGAAGCTATCGAGAAACTGAATGAGCTTTTGGGGAATGGTTTGGTCCCAGATGAAATTACATACAATACAATAATTCATGGATACTGTTGGGAGGGGCAAGTTGAGAAAGCTTTCCAGTTCCACAATAAAATGGTTGAGAATTTATTCAAGCCAGATGTGTTTACCTGTAATATACTTCTTCGTGGCCTTTGTAAGGAAGGCATGCTCGACAAGGGTATTAAACTCTTTAACAAATGGGTTTTGAAGGGGAAAGCTGATTCAGCTACATACAACACAATGATATCAGGCCTTTGTAGACAAGGGAGATTTAAGGAAGCATTTGACCTTTATGCAGAAATGGAAGAAAAAAAACTTGGGCCTGATGTTTATACATATAAGGCCATTCTTGGAGCCCTTACTGATGCTGGTAGACTGAAGGATGCAGAGGAATTTTTGGCAAAAATTGTGGAAACAGGAAAGTTACATGACCAGTCCTTACAGTTTGACAAGGGGCAGGATGTTGAAGCCCCTGGGACTCCTCAGGATTCTGATCCAGGTTCTGTTGCATATTCTCAACAGATCAATGAGCTATGCATTCAGGGGAAATACAAGGATGCCATGGAAATATTTCAAGAATCCGCAAAGAAGGGTATTGCTTTACAGAAGTCTAGCTACATTATATTAATGGATGGTCTTATCAGGAGACGAAAAAGCATATCAAAAACTGTCCAATAGTGCTGAATTTTTTCAGGATTTTATTAATATATAAAATTGGAGAATTTGTTATAATTATTTTTTTGCTAGTGTATCGAGCATAACAAGAACTTGAGCTACTGCTTTAAATGCTATAGATTGTCTTACAGTGGCTAAACATGTGAATAAAGTTGGAAGCTGTATATCATTAAAAGAATGCATAACTTGTATATAAATGTGTTATGCCTTGATTTAAAATTTCCCAGTTGTTATTTTATCTTCCCTAATTCCTTGATGAACGGGATTCATTGCAAAGAAAAGCTCGCTCCTGGTATTTGATTTGCTAAATGATGGTGAGAAAGTAACTCTCCGTAAAACCATGTTGGGTTCAATAATTTTCCTTTGCACCAAGTCTTAAAGACATGGGAGTAGCACAAAAATATGAAAAAGTTGAAACTCATTTTTCTCTCATCTTTCAATATTTCCCTGGGAAGATGATGTCTTGGTAAGTTGGAAGGTGAGGGAATTCACTGTATTTATCTGTCATTTACACATTGTCATACAAACATATTAATTTATATTAGAATATAATTCAACTTTAATATTTTTGCAACGCTAAGAACATATTCTAAATAAACAAAAATATGTAGAAATTAATTTTTCATAATGATGTGACATAAAGGATACACCATTTGAAAGTTTTTTAAAAAAATGATTAACTTTTGTTAATACATATTTAGGTTAATCAAAATGTTTAAATAGTTAATTAGTAAATTAACTATTATTTATCCTAATTAAGATAGTTAATAGGTTATAAAATCTAATCCCTAATTTCATTTTCTCACTGTTTCCTATTCGCAACGGGTGGACCAACCATTGTTTGTTTCTCTTGCATTCCTGTACATCCAGCTGCCTCGGCCCGGGCGCCTTACTAAGAGAGTAAGAAACGGTATAACTTAATATTCTAAACGGTAGACTCTTACTAGTAAAACGGTAGAATATACAAAACTTTTGGCATTTATTACTCTCTTG
>JANIJF010000211.1:33461330-33472273 GCA_024520955.1 Erythroxylum bequaertii | reverse complement strand
CATTGTTGAAACATTCGTTTCATAACTTCTCCAAGGAGATTTTCAATGTATGTTACCTTTGCTTGATTGTCTACCCATGACATTCGATCAATCATATTCTTGTTATTGGATTCCCATCTTGAAATCACATCTTCATAGAGAGATATATCTGATGGTAAGACCAATATTGATCCTGTTTGCGCTTGTGCTGATGGTAATGTCCATTGATTGGAGACATTTAATCTTTTTCCTTTAAAGTCTTTCCACCTTTCTCGTATCTCTGGTACTGCTATGGACTTTGGCTGTTCTGCTGGTGGATATTGAGGTAATCCCATATTAGAATCTGTTGGAACTCTTAATCCAGAATCAACTACTTGTGATGATGATGACTTTACAGAAATTATCTCCTGTAAATTTGGAAACTCCTTCAAGTCTTCTTGTGGTCTTAATTTGGGATAATCCATTTCAGCCATCATACATATTTCTTCTTCCTTTAATGGAGTATAATACCAAAGATCATCCTCCATTTCACTCTCATTTTCACTTTCTATATCTTCATAATCCATGAAGATTAACTTAGATTTTGCATCTAGTTCATCCTCAAATTCTTCTCCCCAACCATCACATATTACTGGATCCTCTATTTCTTCTGGAACTGTATATTTTACCCAATATTTTGCATCTCCTAGGTGATCCCATATAATTCCTTTTTCTTTTTCACTTTGAATAAAGTGATCTGGTAGTATCCTATCAATCCATCTTTCTTCTTCTTTAATAACTCGATGAGTTACTACCATTATTCTTTCAATATCCTCTTCATCCTCATCTTGAATTTCTTCATTAAACCGTCTCGTGTTCGGTGGATTAACTTTATTGATTCCGAATTTTCTTTTCAATATTTTCTATTGATAACAATTTTTCCAACCTTTCTATTTTCTCTTCCAAGCTATGCAAATGCTTTAGGCAAACTTTTGAAAGTAAAACCAAACGATCATAAACAACATTAATATTATGCAAGGTATTTAGCTGCAAATCACACAATAAGTTTAACTGTCTATTTTCAGAATGATAAACATGTTTAAAACCCTTTTTATAACAAGAAAATTCTATATTTTCGATGGACTCCTTTTCATATGGTGGTTCAGTAGCTAAGTCCAAATATTCCAAATTTTTCTTTCTGTTTTCCCAATATTTATCAAATGATTGCTGAAATCTCTCACTCATTAATAGCTGCTTTCCCGTTTTGGATTTAAACTCAATTTCCCTAACACGCCCTCCTTGGCTTTCAAAGGTACTCTACTTTTGTTTTATAATCCACACGGCGTAGTCAACTATCAATTTATTTAAAAAATTCAGCTTACATAGTACAACATCAAAGATCTGAAATATTTGAGCCTTTTGCGAGTAAAATGCAGATCTTGTTTACAATCATACAAAAGATACTTGGTTTCTCCCAACAAATAAAAAGCTTCTTGACGAATGGCTTCTGCCTGTCTAAACTGGGGGTCACAAATATCTTTAGTAAGATTTGGATCAAAGATTGTTGCTTTGAGTTCTTCTACTTTCTTCTCATG
The DNA here is from genome assembly GCA_024520955.1 of Erythroxylum bequaertii. Classification (NCBI taxonomy): domain Eukaryota; kingdom Viridiplantae; phylum Streptophyta; class Magnoliopsida; order Malpighiales; family Erythroxylaceae; genus Erythroxylum; species Erythroxylum bequaertii. The sequence continues at coordinate 33,470,720 of JANIJF010000211.1, read as the reverse complement.
TCGCTCTATGATTTCTTTAAGCAGAAGAATATGTCTACTTTCTTCCTTGATCACAAATTTTAGACTTCTAAGGTTTTGGAAATATCCAGTCATAATACCTTTACACCATATGATTTATCCATGAAAAATACAGAACTTAAATGTTACAAAAATAGATTTTAAACAAATTATCAAACTTTAATAAACAGCTAAACTTTAAGTCTTTAGTTACTCATACCTTGCTCTGATACCAGATAGCAGATCTTTTCTTTCCCTTTTGGCGTGGTGATACCTATTCCAAACTTTTGCATAAAAGTTCATAAAGAGGTATTACATGCAAAAATTCCTGACAGAAGAACTACTGGAGCAGCAGGATTTGATTTATATAGTGTGGATTGCGTAACTATTCCTGCATTTCATCGAAGATCAATTTCTACAGGAATAAGGATGGAAATAACGCAACCAGGAATTTATGGAAGAATTGCTGGTAAGTCCTCTATGGCAAATAAAGGGATTGACGTAGCTGCAGGAGTCATTGACACAGACTACAGAGGAATTATTTACGTTATCCTGGTAAATACAAATCCTACTGAATATTTTGTGGATATTGGTAATGCAATTGCACAGATAATATTTGAGTCATACTCAATTCCACAAATTCAGTTAAATAGCAATTTAACTGAAACAGAAAGAATGACCAGTCCTTTGGATAAAGGAAAAAGCATAGTAGTCTTCAAAAGTGCTCAAGAAGAACTATGCAAAGAAATGGAAAATAAAGCAAATATATTTGCTATTCTGGATGGAAAACCTGAAGTACCAAGAGGCAAGATCAATAATCAGCTGTATAATTTTGAGGTACAATTTCAGATTCCAGGATGTGAAGAATTTCAACTAAGGACCATCTTGGATACAGGTGCAACAAAGTGCTGTGTTAAGATGGATGCAATTCCAGAAAATGCAAAAGAAAGCATCAGTTATGCAATGGAAATATATGGAATTAATTCCATATTCAAAACAGACAAGAAGCTAAAAAAGGGAATGATGATTATTGGAGAGAATTCATATAAAATCCCATTCACCTTTTGTGTTCCCATGAATACACAGGATGGTATTCAGTTTGTATTAGGATGTAACTTCATACGAGCACAACAAGGAGGCATTCGACTGGAAGGAAATTCAGTTACATTCTATAAGAACTTGACAAAAGTGTCAACAAGCACAGAAACAAGGATAGCTAAATTAGCTATACCTGAACTAGAAATTGAAGCCGATGAATACTATACCATAAAAGATATGGTATATTATAACATTGGAAAGAGTATTCCTACATACTCAAAAGAAATAAGAAAGGTACTAGAAGAAATGGAACAGTTAGAATACATTGGTAAAGACCCACAGAAGCATTGGGCTAAAAATGGGCTTCTCTGCAAAATTGAAGTTATCAATCCTGATTTAACTATTCAGGATAAGCCCTTAAAGCATGTTACACCATCAATGGAAATCCAATTCAGAAAACATGTGAAGACACTATTGGATCTTGGTGTGGTGAGACCTTCAAAATCAAGACATAGAACAATGGCAATGATGGTTTATTCAGGAACATCCGTAGACCCAGATACAAGAGAAACAAAGCATGGGAAGGAAAGAATGGTTTTTGACTACAGAAAGTTGAATGAAAATACGTATAAAGATCAATATTCATTGCCTGGAATTAACACAATCATCAAGAAAATCAAGATCTGAGTTTTACTCATAGAAGACTCAAATACTTCAGATCTTTGATGATGTATTATGTAAGTTAAAACCTTGAATAAATTGATAATTGACTACGCCGTGCGGATGAAAACAAAAGTAGAGTACCTTTGAAAGCCAAGGAGAGGCGTGTTGGGGAAATTGAGTTTAATCCAAAACGGGAAAGCAGTTATTAATGAGTGAAAGGTTTCAACAATCATTTGATAGATATTGGGAAAACAGAAAGAAAAATTTGGAATATTTAGACTTAGCTACTGAGCCACCATATGAAAAAGAATCCATCGAAAATATAGAATTTTCTTGTTATAAAAAGGGCTTTAAACATGTTTATCATTCTGATAATAGACAGCTAAACTTATTGTGTGATTTGCAGTTAAACACCTTGCATAATATTAATGTTGTTTATGATCGTTTGGTATTACTTTCAAAAGTTTGCTTAAAGCATTTGCATAGTTTGGAGGAGAGATTAGACAAGTTAGAAAAAGCATCATCAATAGAAAATATTGAAAAGAAAATCCGGAAAATACCAATAAAAAGTGAAGTGGTTGAGTTAATTAGTTCAATAGTTGACCAACCAAAGAAAATTGAAAAAGAAACAATCCAATTATATACACAATTGGAACAGAAAATACAAAGGATTGAGAAACTTCTGGAGCAGATGCACCAGAAGATTTGATGTCCTATCTGATAGCATCATCAGACGAAGACTATAAAGAAGCATTATTGGCCACAGAACTTTTGGGAGTCCCTGCGGAAGGATTTAAAAAGGTTGCAGAAGCAGAAGCTGTGTCAAAGGCAACAGTAAGCATAATCAAACAAAACAATAGTGCAATTTATCTCCTGATAAAAGCACTAAAGAAATTAGAAGTTTTGGAAGCAAAAGTTGCAAGATTAGAAGATCATCTAATCAAAACAACAAAAGAAAACCCACAATTCCAAGAGGCTCTTGAAAAATTAATTCAAGAAGTCAACAGAATAAAAATTACAGAAAAAGGAGATACAGCACCTCCAGCTGTAATAAGAAAATCATATTTCTTTCGAGATCCACAAGAAATATTTGAAGCAGAAAAGGCAAAAATATCAAGATGAGTAGACCCAGTACAAGTAAATCCAGACCAAGTTTTTCCTTTGAAGAACAGAGGTCAGACAGAAATAAAGGATTAATTCCTGTGAAAGATTCTGATGAAAGAAATCCTTGGACTACGACAGTTGATGATCAAATCAGAGGATACAATAGATACCGACAAGCAACTCGCAATGCTATCAATCAGATAAGAGGGCGAAGCAATAAGCGAAAGACAATTGAAATGAATCTAGATCCTGATTATCAGTTACAATTGTCAAATCAAAAGCGAGCTGAAATGGTACCTGCTGAAGTACTTTACACTTACAATTGGAATGAACCAAAGAATAAAGTATATCAGCATTATTCAGAGGATGCTCAATTGATTATAGGAGATAATCAAAAAGAAATGCCACTGATTATGAAAGAATCTTATCAAAAGATAAAAGAAAGTGGATTTGAATATATCCATTTGGGAATGGTGATGATAAGAATCTTTGCATTACATAGAAAATATGTTGGAGTCAAAGTTCTCTTTGTTGTAAGAGATAAAAGATGGGGCAGTGATGAAAAAGGAATTCTTGGACAAATGGAGATAGATCTGGCTCAAGGAATGGAATTGGTATACTTTTTACCAGCTCAGATGATGACAGTTGAAGATTTCTATAATCAAATAGAAATCGTGATAAAAACCAAAGGATATGAGTCATGGGTTGCTGGCAAAGCAAATTTACTCATTACAAAAGGAGTTGTTGGAAGACTAACAAATGTTAGTGCAGTAGCATTTAAATACAGCAATCAGAACTTATTAGAGTTTTTATCCACTAATGGTGTAAAAGCCTTAGCTGGAAAAGAATATTCCTCTGAAGCATTAAATGGAGAGATATGGAAAATTAATCCGCCAGGAGTCTCAACTCCTTCTGTTATGCCTCAAAAGGTACAAACCTGGGAAAACAAAGATAAATCAATCAGTCTCAGATTTTCACAATATCAAAACAAAGGAAATTTAGAAGAAAATGATATTGAAGATATTCAAGATGAGGATGAAGAGGATATCGAAAGAATAATGGTAGTAACTCATCAAGTTATTAAAGAAGAAGAAAGATGGATCGACAGAATACTACCAGATCACTTTATTCAAAGTGAAAAAGAAAAAGGAATTATATGGGATCACCTTGGAGATGCAAAATATTGGGTAAAATACACAATTCCAAAAAAAATAGAGGATCCAGTAATATGTGATGGTTGGGGAGAAGAATTTGAGGATGAACTTGATGCAGAATCTAAATTAATCTTCATGGATTATGAAGATACAGAAAGTGAAACTGAGGATGATGATCTCTGGTATTATACTCCATTAAAGGAAGAAGATATATGCATGATGGCTGAAATGGATTATCCCAAATTAAGACCACAGGAAGAATTAAAGGAGTTTCCAAATTTACAGGAAATAATTTCAGTTAAATCATCAACATCACAGGTGGTTGACTCTGGATTAAGAGTTCCAACGGATTCTAGCATGGGATTACCTCAATATCCACCAGCAGAACAGCCAAAATCTATAGCAGTGCCAGAAATACGAGAAAGATGGAAGGAATTCAAAGGAAAAAGATTAAATGTTTCCAATCAATGGACACTACCATCAGCACAAGCGCAAACGGGATCAATATTGGTTTTACCATCAGATATATCTCTTTATGAAGATGTGATTTCAAGGTGGGAATCCAATAACAAAAATATGATTGATCGTATGTCGTGGGTAGACAATCAAGCAAAGGTAACATACATTGAAAATCTCCTTGGAGAAGTTATGAAACGAATGTTTCAACAATGGAGATTAGCTTATTCACAAGAATATGAAGCATTGGTCAATGCTGCTGATGATACTCAAATAGTCTTCTCACAAATAAGGAGAATGATTACTTTGGAAGATCCATACCAAGGATCAACAGCATTCCAAGAAGAGCATACGCAGAATTAGAAAGGATGCACTGTAAAGAAATACAACACTTACCGCAGTTTATTGAAGAATACATGGATTTAGCTTCAAAAACAGGAAGAGCATATATGAGTCCAGAGTTATCAGAAAAATTCTTCAAAAAATTGCCTGAACTCTATGGAAAAGAAATAGAAGGGGAATTCAAAAAGAAACATCCAGGTAATACCATTGGTATTTTACCTAGGATACATTTTACTTGGTTATATCTGCAGGAAATGTGCAAAAAGGCATCAATGCAAAGGGGTTTAAAGGATTTCAATGCATTGTGCAAACAAATACCTATACCAGGGTATTACAAAGAAAATAAGAAATACGGCCTAAGGAAAGCAAGGACGTATAAAGGAAAACCTCATGATACACATATCAGGGTTTTCAAAAGAAAGAAGCCACCCACACATAAATGCCGATGTTATACATGTGGAGAAATTGGGCATTATGCTAGGGAATGCAAGAATAAAAAGGGAAACATTGCAAGAGTAGCTATGATAAATGAGTTACAGCTACCTGAAGATTGGGATGTAGTTTCAGTTGATATGAATGAAGAAGATAGTGATGGAATACTATCAATTTCAGAAGGAGAAGATCCTGATCACACAGCAACATTACAAACTCTTACAATAGATCCAGCAGAGTATTTAATGGTTATCACAGATAATCATGAAATACTAAACAGAAAATTATATGCATGGTTGGAAGATGTACAACTTCCACAAGAAATGACAGAATGTACACATGAATGGGTACATAATGGACCTATTGCAGATTACTTTATCGATAAAGATAAATGTAATTATTGCAAAAGCAAAACATCACAATTAATGAGAATACATTGTCCAATGTGTCTCATGATTGTATGTCCATTCTGTTCTATGCTTTACCTTAAAATTAAGGTAAACAAAAGGTACAACACCTATGTACCCCCATTTTCAAATAGAGACAATATTATTGCTGAAATGAGCAATTATATTGATCAAATATTAACAGAAAATTCTGTTCTAGTATCTGAAAATCAGAGGCTAGAAAAAATTACTGACTCATTCTTAGCAAAAGAATTAGATCAGTTACAGAAATATGATGAAGAAAAGCTCAAAAAGGAACTACGAGCTTCTAATCGAATCCTTGTCATTAATGATAAAGGAAAAGAAATTCAAGAAAAATCAGAGTGTCAGCAAAGCGTGGTGGTACCTATTAAAAACTTTTGTGTGAAAATTCACAAAGAGGTATTACATGCAAAAATTCCTGACAGAAGAACTACTGGAGCAGCAGGATTTGACCTATATAGTGTGGATTGCGTAACCATTCCTGCATTTCATAGAAGATCAATCTCTACAGGATTACGGATGGAAATAACACAGCCAGGAATTTATGGAAGAATTGCTGGTAAATCATCCTTGGCAAATAAAGGAGTTGACATAGCTGCAGGAGTCATTGACACAGACTATAGAGGAATTATTTACGTCATCCTGGTAAATACAAATCCTTCTGAATACTTTGTGGATATTGGTAATGCAATTGCTCAGATAATATTTGAGTCATATTCAATTCCACAAATTCAGTTAAATAGTGATTTAACTGAAACAGAAAGAATGACTAGTCCTTTGGATAAAGGAAAAAGTATAGTAGTCTTCAAAAGTGATCAAGAAGAACTATACAAAGAAATGAAACATAAAGAAAATATACTTGCTATTCTGGATGGAAAACCTGAAGTACCAAGAGGAAAGGTCAATAATCAGCTGTATAATTTTGAGGTACAATTTCAAATTCCTGGATGTGAAGAATTTCAGCTAAGATCTATCTTGGATACTGGTGCAACAAAATGCTGTGTAAAGATAGATGCAATTCCAGAAAATGCAAAAGAAAGCATCAACTGTGCAATGGAAATATATGGAATTAATTCCATATGCAAAACAGACAGGAAGTTAAAAAAGGGGATGATGATTATTGGAGAAAATTCATATAAGATCCCATTCACTTTCTGTGTTCCAATGAATACACAGGATGGTATTCAGTTTGTATTGGGATGTAACTTCATACGAGCACAACAAGGAGGCATTCGACTAGAAGGAAACTCGGTTACATTCTATAAAAACCTGACAAAGGTATCTACAAGCACAGAAACAAGGATAGCTAAACTAGCTATACCTGAACTAGAAATCGAAGCTGATGAATATTATACCATAAAAGACATGGTATACTATAACATTGGAAAGAGTATACCTACATACTCAAAAGAAATAAGGAAGGTTTTGGAAGAAATGGAACAGTTAGAATACATTGGAAAAGATCCACAGAAACATTGGGCCAAAAATGGGCTTCTATGCAAAATTGAGGTTATTAATCCTGACTTAACTATTCAGGATAAGCCCTTGAAACATGTTACACCAGCAATGGAAATTCAATTCAGAAAACATGTGAAGGCATTATTGGATCTTGGTGTAGTAAGACCTTCAAAATCAAGACATAGAACTATGGCGATGATGGTTTATTCAGGAACATCTATAGATCCGGACACAGGAGAAACAAAGCATGGGAAAGAAAGAATGGTCTTCGATTACAGAAAGCTGAATGAAAATACGTACAAAGACCAATATTCATTGCCTGGAATCAACACAATTATCAAGAAAATCAGCAATAGTCGAATTTACAGTAAATTTGACTTAAAAAGTGGTTTTCATCAAATCGCAATGGATCCAGAATCTATTCCATGGACAGCCTTTATAGTTCCTGATGGGCTTTATGAATGGCTTGTTATGCCATTTGGGCTTAAAAATGCACCGGCCATATTTCAGAGAAAAATGGATCACTGTTTCAGAGGCCATGAAAGGTACATTACAGCGTATATTGATGATATATTAATCTTTTCAAACTCTGAACAGGAGCATCAAGAACATTTACAGATATTCTTTGATATCTGTAAACGATATGGATTAGTCCTATCAAAAGAAAAAATGATAGTGGGAGTATCTGAAGTTGAATTCCTTGGTGCAACCATTGGAAACAGAAAAATAAAACTTCAGCCACATATCATAAAGAAATTATCAGAGTTCCCAGAAGAACAGCTAAAAGAAAAGAAAGGGCTTAGAGCATGGCTTGGAATACTAAACTATGCCAGAAGTTATATTCCAAAGCTTGGAATACTAGTTGGGCCATTATATAATAAAACAGCTCCAAATGCAGATAAGAGGATGAGCCCAATGGACTGGGAATTAGTAAGAAAGATAAAAGTCCTGGTTAACAATTTGCCAGATTTACAATTACCACCTCCAAATGTGTACATTATCCTGGAAGTTGATGGATGTATGGAAGGATGGGGAGGAATCGCCAAATGGAAGAAAAATAAAGAAGAACCAAGGACTAAAGAACAAGTGTTTGCATATGCTAGTGGAAAGTTTGATACCATCAAATCAACAATCGATGCTGAGATAGCTGCATGCATAAACACTTTAAATGCATTTAAGATCCACTATCTGGATCAAAAAGAAATAATTTTGAGAACAGACTGTCAAGCCATTATCAGTTTTTACAACAAGCAGGCACAAAATAAACCGTCTCGAGTTCGATGGATTAACTTTATTGATTTTCTTACAGGAACAGGAGTCAAAATAATTTTGGAGCATATTGACGGAAAAAGAAATCTTCTTGCAGACCAATTATCAAGAATTGTAGCAAAAATCACTACAACAGAATGGAGCGAAAAGATAAACATGTCATGCGAGGAAGAAGACGAGGAGGTCAATACAAAAAGCCATATACAACACTCAATGACTTATACCTCCGACAATTTGAAAAAGAAAAGAAAACAGAATCAGATACTGAAGATTCTACCCAAAGCTCTGGAAGAACTCCAAGAAGTGCCAATAGAGAAGAAGGAACAAGCTCAAATCCTGTTAAGGGAAACCTTGCAGGATATGTTCGAATAGAAGAACTGGTAAAAAGGGCAACCAGCCCAACACAGAAACGGTCCTCACCGGTAAAACATGAGGAAGAATATTGTCGTTTTGGTAAAACTCAATTACCAATACTGGATCAAAATGATCCAAAAGCATATAGACCATTGGAGAATTTGCCTCTCGATAAACAACAAAAATGTTTATTGGATGCAATTTGGAAGGCTAATAGCAGTGGACAGAAACATAGGGCGTGCTGTGCATTACAGTATTATTTCAGCAAGATCATGACACCACCTGCTGGTAAGAATTATTCTTATTATGCACTTGTTAATGGTCCTGAACGAGGTATATACTGTTATTATTCCACACTCATGAAGAAGGTAGTCAAATTGGCAAAACCGCATTTTAAAGGATTTTATGCCTTTAATGATGCGCTTGACTATATCTTGCAATATATTGACATTGAATTTGATGAGGAAATTTATGTGGAAAAAGAACCAAGAGAAGGCCCGCTCTCTGAAGTCTATGATCAAGAAATTATTAGACTTCAACAAGAAATTGAAGAACACCTGGAAACAATACAAGAATTGCAAAAACAAGCGACTGAAGAAAAGGAAAAGTCTCAATTCGGTCAACAAGAAAGAGGAATATATCAGACTTATCAAGATCAGGAGTCTGATGAAGAAAAACGAAATCCTAGATTTCAA
>JANIJF010000211.1:33188389-33201155 GCA_024520955.1 Erythroxylum bequaertii | reverse complement strand
AAATTGAGAGACAATTGGATTAGAAATTGGAGGCAAATGGACTAGTTTATTAAAAGATCAAGAAGGGACCATGAGAGAGTGACCTGTGGCAAGTGACAAGTGCACTTGCCATACCACATGTTAAGCCACGAAATTGATAAAAAGAAAGACCAAATTGTGGTCTTTCTCTTGTCACCCATGACAATAGCTCCATTTCTTCATTTTCTTCATTTGTTTTTCTTCATCTTTCTCTCCATTTTCACTCACAACACTCTCCTTCTCCAAGCCACAAGTTGAACCTTGCTTTCTTCAATCACCAGCCATTCTATTTTCTTATTTTCTCACTAAATACCTAACCCTAACACCCTTGAATGATGATGCACATATGAGGGAAGGAAGCTATGGTTGAGAGAGATCTTGAAGAGTTGAAGAATCTTGGAAATAAATCTAGTAAGTTATGCTTTAATCATTATGGGTATTGTAAAGGAAATTAATATGAAGAGTAATTTGAGATCAGTGAATTGATTATGAAATTTATATGTGTGAGCCTTGAGTGATGAAATGTTTATGTTAAAGTCTTGCTTTTGTATATGTGGTGATTAGTGATTCATAAATTGATATAGAAATGCTTTAGAGTTAGAATGAAGTGCAGAAAAATTTGAATGTTGAATGGATATTGTTATGTTCTGTTTTTGATGGATAAAAACGTAGCTAATTGGTTGTTTGAGGAATGGATTAGATAGGGTATGGAAGTTAAAGAAAAGGCAAGTATAGTGTCTTGAAAAGAGAAGAATTAGGATGAAAATTTAGAGACAATTTGAAAATGTTTAAAGTGGTTGGAATATGCTAGCTGTAACAATTCCACTGGATATGCCTCTGTAATTTAGCCACAACTTGTTATGTAGTTATCCAAATGAGATGGTTTTTGATTTGGGTTAAATCAGAGACATAATGCTACATTTTCTATGAAGACATAGAATTCAAATTCTGTCTTTAAGAGTTTCTAATTTTGACTTGAATTAAGTATTGAGTTCAGAAAGTTGATGATGAATGTGTATATATATATATGTTCTGTTATTAGTGTTTATGAGCAATCATGGGCTATAATTTGATTATGGATGATATTAAGTTGAAAGGAAGTTAGAATAATGGATAAATTATGATCATTGAACTAGAAGTGATAGACTAAGCATGAGAAATTGAATGTTGAAAGTGAAGAGTTAGAAATCTGGAAATCATAAAAAGCAATTTAACATACTATAGTGCAAAAGGCATAACTTTTTTTGTAGAACTCGGACTGATATGATTTAGGTATGGTTTTAAAAAGGACTTCGAGATCTACAACGTCTTTGAAGACCATGAAAAGAGATTTTGACGTATAGAAGGTCAAATTTTCACGTCTCTGTAAGTGACCCGTAAAGGTCCGTTTAACGGACATGGATGTCCGTTTAATGAACATTCGCAGGTCAAATGTCCCAAATTAAGCCTTAAATGGGTCTTAAAGTAAACCTAGAATGATCCTTGGTTTATGGGACTAATTTATGATAGATTTGAAGTGAAAATGAAGGTTAAAACTTAGTAAACGAATGGATGAAATCAAAGTATCAAATGCATGAGTATAATGGGAATGAAGATGTTTATATGGTTGTACTTATGTTCAAGGAAGTTGAGTAATATGTATTAAGTGCTTAATTGTGAATGAGAATTGGATATTATGAGATCTTATGAGACTAGGAAAGAGATGGCGAGAAATTGAGTTATGATATAAAGTGACCAAGTGTTCTTTAGGTGTAAGCTTATGAATAAGCTAGACACATAAAAACGTAAAGATTGAATGGAGAATTTAGAAGGATCATGTGCAAATGAAGTGTAAATATAAGTTCAATTAGATAAATATGAATCGTGAAATGAGAATGAGTATAAGATGTGAAATTGGATAATATACCCGAGAATTGTCATTGAGCATGCATTATACATTACACATGTACATGTGTGAAAAACTTAATGCTTATATGATTGTGAAATTAATAATGTGTGTGCAAAATGTGTTTTGCCTAATGGTGATACAGGATAGAACGTCCACATCCAGATGTTTCCAGATCATGGAAGCTAATGCTAATCTGGAGCGTACTGTGAGTAGACCTAGATGGTCTCATCCATTGTTTGTTTTGTTTTGAATTTTGTATTGATTAATTATATGAATGTGATTGACTGTGTGGAATTTCGGACAGAAGGTCCGATGATTGTGATATTTGCTTGGGATATTGAAGTGCTACTTGTATGTGAATGAGACGAAATAAGTGTACATATGTTGATTGTTAAATATCGGGCTACGGTTCGGTGATAAAAGTGTTCTGCATGAGTAATTGCATATGAATGAAAATGTGATTCTCAACTTAATGTTGAATGCCGGACTAAGGTCCGATGATATGTGAATGTGATTGCATGAGTATAGGCAAATGTGGTTGAGGCATTCCATTTCATAAATGCATGAAACATAACGGGAGTTGTGACTAGAGTAGCCACCGATTAGAGCTTAAAGCTCAACGAGTGAAAAAGAACCTTGAGCTCAAAAGTGATTCAGAGCCTTAGACTCAACGTTTAATGAGCCTTATATAGGACAGTTTAGGCACTCGATCACAACAAAGTAACAAATGAAAAGTGGGTCTCATGTGCATGGCATATGCATCATATAAATGATTAAATTGTATAGAATGGAAAATGTGAAATTGAATGTGAAGTGTGAAATGTTGTGAATGTGATTATGTGTTATATGACTGGGTGAGCCATCGATGATGGTCACTCATTGAGTTCGCAAAACTCACCCAAAATTTGCAAATATTTTTCAAGACTTAGAAGAATATCTCGTTAGGCAAACGGGAGTATAATTACTACATGCAAGGGAAAGATAGAGGTCGAGATCAGTTCGCGTCTGCATTGTGTCTCTTTATTTTCGCACTGAATTGTATTTTCCGCAGATTATTGTATTTTGTGGATGTGAATATATTTGTTGTGTATAACTTTCCAATTAAAAAAAAGGTTTTGCAAAAGAGATTGTTCAAAGCGTAATATGTTTTGTTTTTGGAATGGGCCCTAATGATTAACGAAATTCTAGTATTTGAAAAATGTTGGTAACTCTTGTAAATGAAAATGTTTCTGAATAAAAGTGGGCCCAAATTTTCGATTACTGATTTTTGCGTACGCTTAAAGAAAAAAGATTATACTGAGTTTTTGACTAAGTGATCTAGCACGCCACCCTCGCGGGGCACAGACTCGGATATCACCCATCGATGTCGGGTTCGAGTCTGGTGGGAGTGGGGTGTTACATATTGGTCATTATGGGAGATTTGTAGAAGGATTATTGATGATCACTAGCCCGTTGACCAAGTTGTTGAAGAAAGGAGTTCAGTTTCAGTGGACTGAGCAGTGTTAAAAGAGTTTTGAGGAGCTTAAGTGGAGATTAACTTCTATCCCAATTTTGGTGTTGTCGTCGAGTGGTGGTGGTTTTTAGGTATATACTGATGCTTTGAGGATAGGTTTGGGGTGTGTATTAATACATCATAGAATAGTGATAGCTTATGTTTCTCGTTATTTGAGATCGTATGAGTTAAACTATCCCAACTATGATATGGAGTTAGTGATGATTATGCATGTTTTTAGAATTTAAAGATATTATTTGTATAAGGAGACATTCTAAATCCTTACAAATCACAAGAGCCTCAAGTATATCTTGACTTAGAGGGAGCTAGACTTAAGGTAGATAAGATGGATCGAGCTGCTGAGGGATTATGATTATACTATTGATTATCATTCAGGAAAGGCTAATATAGTGGTTAACGTTTTGAATAGGAAAAGCTCAAGTGTGATAGCTATTTTGGGCAACATAATATGACATCATTGGTGGATTTGAGGGTATTGGATGTAAGATTGGAGATTGATTATGTGAATGGTTTATTAGAGACATTATATGTTGAGCCAGATTTGGGAGATAGGATAAGAGACACAAGCTCAAGATTCTTATCTAATATGGATGATAGAGAAAGTGCAGCAGAGTAGGAAGACAAACTTTTTAGTGAGAGTAGATGAATTGTTGGTGATTGGGATATAGGTTTGTGTACCAAATACAGATGGACTACGAGAAGAGATTTTGAGCGAAGCTTATAGTGCACTATATACTATACATCTTATTACTAAAAAATGTATCGGAACCTGAAACCTTATTACTGGTGACAATGATGAAGAAAGATGTAGCAAAGTTTGTGTAGAGGTGTTTAACCTATAAGCAGGTTAAGGCCAAGCATCAAGAACTAGCAGGTAAACTAGAATCCTTAACTATTTTATCAAAAAAGTGGGAGAAGATTACGATTGATTTTATAGTATCGTTACCGAGGACCAAATGTAGATATAATTAATTTTAAGATATTATGGATAGGATAACTAAATCAGCTCATTTCTTACATGTATAGTAGATAGACTCCTTGGATAAGCTCATCAAGTTATATTTTGATGAGATTTTAAGGTTAAATAGACTTACACTGTCCATTATATCATATCAAGATCCGCAGTTTACTTCCTAGTTTTGTATAAGTTTACAAATAAAATTGGGGACTAGGTTAAATTTTGGTACTACATTTTACCCTCAATCAGATGGGCAGTCTGAACGTACAATTTATACATTGGAGGATATGATCAGAGCTTGTGTGCTAAACTTTGAAGGTGATTAGGATAGTATCTAACTTTGATGGAGTTTGAATATAATAACATTTATCGCTCTAGCATTAGTATGACACCATTTAAGGCATTATATGGCAAACAAAGTAGAGATCTGACATGTTGGGATATAGAAGGTGCAAGATTGTTAAAAGGACCGAAGTTGGTTTAAGATACGATGTAGAAAACAAGGGTGGTAAGGCAATGCTTAAAGGTAACTTAGGATCGGCAACAGAGTTATACTAATCAACATCGTTGAGAGATAGAGTACGATGTTAGAGATATGTTATTTCTATAGGTATCACCTTGAAGGGGGATTTTAAGGTCTAGTAGGAAAGGGAAGTTAAGTCTAAGATATATCAAGCCATATAAGATTTTACAACGTGTGGGGCCATTAGCTTATAGACTAGCCTTACCTTTGGAGTTATCACAAATTCACGATGTTTTCCGTATATTGATGTTGAGACGGTACCAATCAGATCATAGTCATATTATATCGAGGCCTGAGATCAAATTTGCAAAATATATGACTTATAAAGAGGAGCCAGTGGAGATATTGGATAGATAAATTAGGAAATTAAGGAGAAAGGAGATTCAAATGATACGAGTTTTATGGAGTCATCATCGTTCTCTGATAGAGGGTACTTGGGAAGTAAAGAAAGAAGTTTGATGTCAGTATCCTCATTTGTTTAGATCCTCAAGTACGTAATTTAACTTTGAGGACGAAATTTTTTAAGGGGGAGAACTGTAAAGCCAAATAAAAAAACCCAACTTTAGTAAAATTCAAATGAGCCCATAAAAATAAAAATAGAGAAGCATACACACACACACACACATAGAGAGAGAGAGAGAGAGAAAGGATAGCAAGTAAGTTGGAATAACACCAACCAAAATGGCTTCCTCTTGTTCTTCTTCTCCATATTTCTAGATGGTAAGTGTTTAGACCATGTGGTGTCACATTTAGACAATTTGGACCTATCAGATGGTAACTTGATATTAAAAATGTTTCTTACGATATTAGCTAATGGTTTTATTTTCACCTTAATGTTTCATATGAGATTTAAATAAATCCCTACCATTATCTTTATTATTACTCTTTCACTTTATTTAGGATGCAAAAAGTATCATTTTAGTAATATTATAGTGCAAAGTGATACCTAAGATAACAGTAAGTGCTTACTTAGATTTTTTGTGAAATGTTAAGATGTAAATTGCACCTTTAACCTTTTTATATATCAGATTTGGCTTTCTTGGTTTGTTTCAAACTTATTTAGAGTTTCACTAGGGTTTTATTCCTAAGTGGGTTTGCATCAATTAGTATTAGATCTTGGCTTCAAATTAAGTATAGTTATCCTTTTATGTATATAGCATTTAAATTTTGTTATATTTCTTTGTTTATAATCTCATTTTTTAGGACATTCTTCCTCTTGCATCTTCCTCTTCTTCTTTTTAGATTTTCCCAATACAAATTAAATTTCGTTATATTATTTAGGGTTTTTCTTCTTATCATCATCTTGTTTAAGCTTGTCTATCTCTTTTTATTGTGTTAGGGTTTTTCTTTGCTTATTTCCTTATTATATGCCTCTTGTATCATATTTCTCTAAACCCTAATTAATCGAACCATAATTTGATCAAGATCATGTGGTTATGATAAAAAAAAGATAAGGAAAGAAGGAAAGCTACATAGGTATAGTTATAGGCCATTCAACAATAGTTTAAGAGAACAAATATAATGTATTATAAGTTAAAGGACATATTAGAGACGCAATCACAACAAATTTCTTAATTGTAAGGGAGACAAAATCCTAAATGCCTAATAAGGGGAGGCATACCAAGCTTAATCCAGTAATTATAATGGAGGATAATAAGGAGAATGATAAACTAAGTGCTAATGACAATGATATAGCATTTGAAGTTGAAGAAGACAAGTTTATGACTAGGAAGAGAGTTAGGTGTGATTGGAAGCAAAAGCGGAAACCTAAAGTTAGAGAAGGGATGAATAAGAATCTTAATAACATTAAGATAACCATTGTAACCGCCCAAACCACCCTCTCACAGATATTGTCCGCTTTGGGTTGCCCCCAAGGCAAAAACCCTTATGGTTTTAATCTTCTCGAGTGCGGGAAGAGCAAAACTATCAGGGTCTTAGCCCTAGGGTTAACCCAAAGTGGATAATATCTGTGGGAGGGTGGTCTGGGCGGTTATAACCATACCTTCCTTTAGGTGTAAAAACGATCTTGAAACCTATTTATAGTGAGAGGTAAAAGGTGAAATTGATCATTATCATTATTACTTTAAAGAGAAGAAGGTAAATCTAGTGGTAGTAAAACCATTTTTCTTCTGTCTCCTTTATTAAAATTGCTCCCTAGAAATCTTCACTAGAATTAGTCTGCAAGTTTCATTTCTTTTGTCAGGAATCTTCAATAGAGGTGGATGTTAACTAATCTACTTTAATTTCTTGACAGCTTTTGCCTGATTAGGACCCCATGGTGGTAGCTTTTTCTTTAATAGCTTTGATAGCTAGCTGACATATTTTGACACATGAGAAATGAAATCTTTAATATAATTTATGATTCCCAAAAACTATTGGATTTGTTTAATTGTGAGATTTTAAGGAAGTTGAGTAGTTCACGAGCTATATGTGGATCGGGGTGGTAAAAGCCATCATGGAACTTCATGCCCAAAATTTTTATATGGGCTGAACCAATTTGGCTTTTGTAGGTTGAGAGCATGATCCCATACTTCCTTGTGAGATCCAAAAATTGACGCAATAGGGCTTGATGTTCTTGTTGAATATGAGAGTAAAGGAGGATATCATCAATTTAAATTAAAGCACAAGATAAGATATTGTCATAGGTCCTTATCATGGCTCTTTGAAATAATGATGGGGTGACTTTTATCTCAAATGGTAGACTGTCCATTGGTCTTGGGCATTGAAATGCAAAATGTTGTCTTATATTAATCTTTTAGGTCAATACTTAATTGCCAAAGTCCATTTTTAAATCAAACTTTAAGAATATTTTTGCTTCTTTTAGGAATAATACCCATGTATTTGTCATCTTGAAGGAAATGATTTAAAGGTTTGGATTCATTCCCAGATGAGTGGCCTTCGTTGGATTAATGTCCTCATTCTTTTTTAATGGTAATTGGACATAAAATTATGAATTCTGGCACAATGGATTTGGATGATTGAATTGGTTATGGCTTTCTAAGCAGTATCGTCTCAATAAGTATGTCAAGACTCGAAAGATTGCTTCATAATATTTTTGTCCAAATGATACAACTTAGTAAGAACTTTATCGTAATCTTTCTCTTCGTGATAAGATCTATCTTGAAGGATTTGTCACCAACTGTAGTAAAGTATTCTTTATAAGGTTGTCATTCTTCCGTAGGAAGAATATATGGTTTCATTATACTTCTATAAGAGTATGAATCTATATAGCCAATACCTGGGATTAGTCTGTGATACTTTTCTACAAGCAATTAAAGATTGACATATTGTCGTGTGGCTACTGGCTTCTTGGGCACTAGTTTGAAACAAGACTATTTCATCATATACGTTGGTTCATCGTCTTCTTCTTTAAGAGAAGACTTCATCATCAAAAGATTCATGATCAAGAATTGCAAACAGAGTCTCTTCATCTTCACTAAATTGTTCCTTAAAAAGAGACTTGATGTCCTCGTTGTCTCTTATGGACATTATAGCTCCCATTGACTATAGGATTTTCATATCCTTTTTGGATTTTTTGGGGCTTCCTTTTACATAACGGCCTTGTTCTCCACAAAAGTAACATTGATCTGGCTTTCTGGTTTTAGAAGGAAATTGCTTGAAGAATCTTATTCTTTTTTTCTTCTTTCTATTGAGAGGATAAATTCTTATAAGTTTTCTTACAAAATGTTTATCATTTTTTGTGTTGCATGCACATTTCTCCGTGTTTTTGCATTTGTCTTTGCTTGTTTGAGTTGAGGTCCACCTTTTAGAATAGCTTTGAAAAACTTATGTTGCTCACATAATTCCAGTGTCATCAAAGCTAATTGATAGATTTCTCCTAGCGAGATTTCATACATGTCTCTATGAAGAGAATTGATTGTTCTTTGTAATTTAGGCTACAAATCATCAGGAAGCGAAACTATAAATGTGTACCAAAAATTAACATCATTAAAGTCACTGAGCATATAATATTTTTCTATACATTCTTTGAAAATGCTTTTGTAAATCATTTCTGTTCATAGAGAAGCACTTCATTTTAAAGTACTTATATCTGCTTTGCTGATCAATGAGTTGGAAATCTCTAATGAATTTCTTAAGTATCATTCCTAATAAGAAACTAGCTTCTAAAAATTGAAAAATTTGCATGCGCTTATATTCACCAAGGCTTTGGAACCATTCTCTTAAAATATCATCAAAAGTGAGCTGTGGACTTGAAGTAGGTTTGTAGACAAGAGTTACTTATGATCTGACCGGTTCAGTCATTGAATCAGCATCATCAATCTCAAGTTCCACTTCTGTGAGTGGTTGAGAAGAGTGTCTAATAGCCGTCATCATTTGAGATATCTGAGCGAGATCTATAAGTCGTAATAAGCTTTCTAAGTTTTTTGTAAAAGAATTAGAGTCTTGGTTATCAGAGTTATCTGGTACTGCGTGATTTTCAGAGCTATCTGGAACTAGTTGTAAGGTAGCTATAAATTCTTAGTTAGGCATAGGTTCTTTTAGTATATCTAGGGAAGGAATTCTTGGTTAGGCATGGGTTCTTTTAGTGTGTCTAGGGAAGGTCTTTCTTTTGGTGGATGGTGGTGTATTGATATGTAAAGATGGACATTTTGAAGATTTTTCTATATTTAGCAGCTTCAAGGTAGGATGGAGTATTACAGGTGGGTTTTACAGCTGGAAATGTCAGGGGTATGGTTCATATATAACTATGGATTGTTCTTTAGCCATATTTTACTCAATCTTTTTGAGCTCGTCTCGAATTCTTTGAAGTTCTCTTTCCTTTTTAGAGAATTTTGTGTCACACTAATATTGATCAATATATCTTCTCAAATCTGAAATAAGTTGGGCAACTTGATTGAGTAGTCGTTAATGTAATTGTTGGACTTGAAGAGATGTAGCCTCAACCTTTGAATTTAGTCCTTATGTCTGTTGAGATAGGCCATCAAGCTTTAAATCAATTCCACAAAGGACATTGTTTTATACTACAACATTTTATGTTTGCTAGCTTAGTGCTTCTTCTACTGGAGAAACAAGTACATAAGTATCATGTGGACTGATACTTGTGGGTCTTGGGTATGGCCTTATAAATACTCCACTGTTATTATTAGTCTGGGCTTCTAAAAGTGAAAAACCATCTTCATATGATCTCATCATCATATAAGGTAATGGTCTGGGGATCTCCTTTGGGATTAAAGGAATTGCTAGCATAGAGCACCTTTGGTTGGATCAAATGTTCTTTTCTAACTACTCTCAATAGTTTAGAAAGATTCTTTGGCCTATGTTTAGGATTTCTAAGACCAATCCATGGTCTCAAGTTATCATCTTCATTATGCTCGACTTGGATTTTCTTTTCTGGTTGGCATGAAGTTTTTGACTTTCTACTGGACTCGTCTTGCCATCAAGGGATATAAATTTTGTCATCACTATCAAAATTGTCATTCATTCAGCATTCACAATCTGAATCACACATAGATGAATCTATATCTTAGATAAAATGGCCATTGACATGGCTGACATACATCTCGTGTCCATTAGGGTAGACATAGTGGATTAGAGGACCACTAATCCTTCTTCGTGAGAAAAGGCTGGACTAATCATAATAATGGGGCCAGAAAAGGCCCTAGATGATTTTGGGTGTTCTTCTCCAGGCTTGCTTAAAACAAATATTATTGTTCCATCCGTCAAACTTCTTAGAATTGGAGGTTAGCTAGTATAAATGGAGCTCGACAAAGAGTTTGAAGCTCTTTTTCATAATTCATGATCCATTCTATAAGAATTAACTCTATCAGTTGTTGTGATGGTAATTGTTTTAGAATCTACATGATTGTTGTCTCATTCTAGACCTGTCTGCTGCTATATAAAGGGCATCTTTTGTAGAGTTTAGAAAGTTCATATTTAAACCATGGTTCTACAATCTGTAAATGATCTAATGATGGAGTGTGGCCATGGTAAAAATACGATCTTGGTCAGCTCCATCAACTTGGATATGTACTTCTAGTCTTGTAGGAAGGGTTGGATCACCAAGCTTGATGTTGAAGTCTAAAGCTATGATTATGATGACTCTTCCATTGTTGATAGTAGTTAAGAGGATGCCTATCAAGGAATTATAGTAGGATGTGTATGTCGTATCAAGGAGGGAAATTCTAGCTATTGCTAGTATTTCTTTTCTTCAATGTAATGTTAAGATAATTCGAATAGTGCTTAACATTGAGATGTGTATAAACTTGTTTAACTATAATGAGATTAACTCAGATGGAAACTCCAGAGTTAAATATTATTCTGCATAAGTGAATTTTAGACCATGTTAATCTTATCTAGATCTTTGGATCAATTCTTTAGGTTGATATTTATGTATGCAGAGTCAAAAGTGAATATTCCTTGTAAAAGATCCGGACCTATGTTATAGACTATATTGACTTAATAAAAGTAGCTAGGTGTCATCAACTTTTCGTGTTTTCAAATAAATGATTAATTTCGAAAAAAAATTATTTTATTGAAGAGATATTTCTTAAGATGAAAGAGATATTGTCCTAAAGAAAGATATTAAAAGAAATGAACTGAGCTAGGCCTGCGGAAGACAAAATTGTCTAAAATGCACCTAGACAGAAGGCATCATCTAAGTGCTGGCGTTAGCATTAATTAATGCACCTAGACACAAGGCATCAGCGAACAGCTGGTCTGAGCATTAATTACGAGAATCTCATACTCTTGGAGGAGCATTTCAACTCATGAAGCATTGAGCAACCGTCCTAGGGATTTATACTTGGACGGTGAAAATGAGATCCAATCTTTACTGATAAGATATGTTGGGAGACTTGGCGATACTCCAAACATCCAGTACCTTCATTTTTCCGCCCATGGGCTTGGGCTAGGGCTAGCTGTAATTTTCACAACTTCAATTTTTTTTTTAATTACTTATATAATTAAAATTTTTAAAATTACAAATATAAGTGGCTCCCCTTGAAAAAAATCTCTATCTTCTCTTCTCTTCAACTCTGCACGCACAGCCCTCCTTCGCCAGATTGAAAACACCTCCACCCTCCAGGCTCCATCTGGGCCATCTCATGGTTCACCCACCTAAGTATATCTCATGGTAAAATTTCTGATAGCTTCACCTTGAGTAAATTTAAATAGATGAATCTTAGAGGCATCATTATCCAGCTCAAAAGAAGCCTAAACCAGAATTGATTGATTCCTAAAATTAATTTTTTTTTGTGATTACTGATTGGGTTATTGCCTTATTGGTATGTAGGAATTAGGATATTGATTGATGATTAAGACTTGAGAACAATGAGAAGCTAATTTCACCATCAAGATTCAAGTTATTTAAGGTACGTATACCAGTGAGCCTGGGTGGTGGCTCCCAGCGAGCCTGGGCGGTGGGCCGGTGGCTTATGTGTTATGTCTGTTATTATTTAAATTTTAGTGTTCATTTGTTTGAATGTGTCTCATAGTTTGTATGCTATTTCATTATAGATATTAAAAAATGTATGTATTTACAGTATTTTGAACAAATAAATTCATGTAGTATTCTTATTTTTATGATAGATATCATGTTGAAAGACACCAAAATTCATGCCTTTTTTAAAAGAAAGATTACAGAAAGTTCTGATGCAACTCAAGAACAAGAATCGATCTCTAATTATAAACCTTCTGAGCCATCTGAGGATTGTCCTACCAAAGCTTTAAGAGTTGAAGCCAATGCAACTTTTGATATTAATTCCCTAGAGCGTGATCCCGGCTTAAGACGACAAATATGTGAATATGTTGTTGATCAACGTGATGAAGTTAGAAGAGCTTATATTAAAGCTGGTCCATATCAAGATTTGCTTTCAACATATCCAAAATCTAATGAAAAGCACTCAC
>JANIJF010000211.1:33158940-33177588 GCA_024520955.1 Erythroxylum bequaertii | reverse complement strand
AATAATATCTCTATAATAATACTTCTTTATCAAATTTAATTTTTCATTCCCTAAATTAAGAGAAATTTGATATAGCGCATGCTCTTGGGAATGGCAATTTCACAAACATGTAATAGCGTAAAGTTAAACAAGTTCTGATACCTATTTATAACTTGACACGCGAGAGGAATAGTCACAAATAAACCAAAATAATTTATAAGAGCCGCAACTTTGCGTAGTTAAACTCGCTAATCAGCTGACTCGGCTAAGTCTACCGACTGCTTATCGAATTGGAAGAACAAGCAACGGTTCTTTCTTTCAAACCTGTCCCTAACGTTGTACCGGCGGGCTATCCTAAGCCACATATAAAACATCTGGACACGTGTCATTTTCTCAAAATTTCCTATTACATCAAAACTCACCTAGTTCTGTCAACATCTCTGGCACTGTTACCGCCGTGGATGAGGATTCATGGAGGACTGTATTGCTCGTAACTCGTGGGCCTCTTGGGTGGTGGTCTACACCATAAATTTTCACGTGTACTTAATTTTGTTACAGGCATGAATCGAGGGACGTTATGGCTGGCTTTTAAACTAAGAAAAAAGAGTAGCATAAGATGACTGAGTTGCAAGTGAACGCGATGGTCAACAGATGGATAATAAGAAAATTCGTTTTTGTAAGAACTAGACTCGGAAACGAGGGGGTCAGTCAAGTCAGGACAAGGAGATTGTGGTGATGATACTGATGAGTGGGGAGCCTGGTTAAAGTGTATTGTAGGGTCTGTCAAATTATGCTCAATGAAATCCATTTCAGAAATACAATATTCAATAACTCAAGTGCAGAAATACTCATGCAATCAAATATTTGATAACAATAGTTCCAAAATCTCAAG
Organism: Erythroxylum bequaertii; assembly: GCA_024520955.1. NCBI lineage: Eukaryota > Viridiplantae > Streptophyta > Magnoliopsida > Malpighiales > Erythroxylaceae > Erythroxylum > Erythroxylum bequaertii. The sequence goes on along the minus strand of JANIJF010000211.1, from coordinate 33,176,717 downwards.
GCTTTAACCTAATATCTAAATGGGTTCAGGAGGACCCACATAAGTGGATGGCTAAAATGAAATTGGACAGAGTTGATACACGGGGAATGAGACAGAAGATCGGGGGCAGGAGGATCACCCTCTCCAAAGGAGTGTTTTATTAGCATTATCTTTTACCTTCAAACAATTTTACAAAATAGTTTATAGGAGATTTTGTACAATTTAATTTCAGACACGCGGTTAAAGAGTACGATTTGATGATAAAGTTAAAGGATCTTTCACCGACTAAATTTAAGAAACGCAAGAAAATGAAAAGCAAAAAGCAGAGCACAGCAGGTTCGGCTCGGATCATCGTCGTCAATATATACCCCCTGCCAGCCCTACTTCCAGTGCTACAAAGCTGAGACCTTTCTATCTTGCCCTTTCTCTTTCCATCTCTTTCAAAGGAGTTGTTTCTTTTCTCTTTGAGTGGGGTTTCAGCAAAGAGCTTGACCATGGCGAAGGAAGGTGTAGCAGAACATGGATCATTCTCAGCCAAGGACTACCATGACCCACCACCAGCTCCATTGATCGACGCCGTGGAGCTAACACAGTGGTCTTTCTACAGAGCCCTGATTGCCGAGTTCATAGCAACCTTGCTCTTCCTTTACATCACTGTTTTGACTGTTATCGGCTACAAGAGTGAGACCGCTAAGAACACTGACGCTTGTTCTGGGGTTGGAGTTCTCGGAATTGCTTGGGCCTTTGGTGGAATGATCTTTGTTCTCGTCTACTGCACTGCTGGTATTTCTGGTGAGTTCTTTGTGTTATCCCTTCTATTCCAAAAAGCTCATAGGTTGAAAGTTGAAACTAGTTTTGTTTGAAAAGATAAATAATTATTTCGGAGGAAACTGCGTCCATGCTTTTTCTTTTTCTATACTGACTGACTTCGTCTTCACCTTGGTAATGAGATTTTAGAAAATACTGACACAATTTCTCATCGTGTTGTGCGTGTAGGTGGTCATATTAACCCGGCGGTGACTTTCGGGCTATTCTTAGCCCGCAAGGTGTCCCTGGTTCGGGCAGTGATGTACACGGTTGCTCAATGCTTGGGAGCAATATGCGGTGTTGGGTTGGTTAAGGGCTTCCAAAAGTCTTACTACAACAGGTACGGTGGCGGAGCCAACGAGCTCCAAGACGGCTACAGCAAAGGCGTCGGCCTGGGGGCTGAGATCATTGGGACTTTTGTCCCAAATACTTTATCTAAGTTGTTAAAGTCCTCACTAATACATATAGATCTTTAGTGTAAGTTAGTATTTAAGAGTAACCTAACTAAGTTTCTTGCTAAAGTAGGCAATTGGTAGATTTTCTTTCATGAAAGCAACACCAATACCTTTTCTTAATGCATTATACTTAATATTAGATGTTTTCGAAAAAGTTAAGATAGATTTAATAAAGGAGCAAAATGATTGGTATGAATTAATTTATGTTTTAACTATAAGTGTGGTGCAGCTGTAGATGACATTGACGAGTATGAGTCAATTCCGTAAGAACTACAAATACTAATAATAACCTTTTTTTCTATTATCTAACTGATAATTTGATGATGGTAATTAATCATATTTAAATTAAAATAAAATAAACTAATAACTTATTAACACAATTAGATAAAGTATTATAGCAATCAACAAAAAATCAATCAATAAAATAATAGTAGCTGAAATTCGAATCTCTCCTAGAACTTCTCATGGAATCATGATTTAACTAACCAATTTATTCTAAAATTTATTGGACCGTGAAAATTCCTCAATTATACTAATATCATTATTAAAACTATTAACAACTAATCATAGGTTGATAATTAAAATATCTTTCTAATTAAAATCCATAAAATTTTATTAATCAATTTGTAAATTTAGATTTAACCTTAATATGGAAGATTTATGTCAAACTATCTCTAAGTTTGCATACAACTCTTTTCAATTATACTAGATATAGTCATACAAAGCATTTCTCAGTATCAATTGCATGAGATCATACTTAGATTAAAATGCCAAAAATATTAGTTCAAGAATTGATAAGAACATATAATTGAATCTTAATAAAACTAAAAAGTACGTTAAATTAAAACAAAATTAAACTAAAAATCACATTAAATTAAAACAAAATTATAAGATCCATTATAAGGTTCATCTAATCCAAGTTCCTATAAAGGATTAGTTTATAATCACATTAAAAAAAAACAAAGCTAAAGGTAAAGCAAAAAATCAAGGACAACATTATTGAAATCTCTATAATCTCCAAAATCTCCACTATATATTAATGAAAATCCACTCGAAAAGGGTTTCCTTAGTTATTTTTCATGCTTTAGCCATTTTAGGGTTCCTCTTGTGTTTCCTGAGCTTCCTCTCCATCTTTTCCCCTTAATCTTGGTTTTTAAATTTTAAATTTTGGATTTTGGGAGATACATAAGCATTAATACGAGCTTGTTGATGGTCGTGCTCTTTAAATAGATGCATGGTACTTTTTGAAGCTAACATGTGCATATAAATGGGTGCATATCATCATATGGTTGTCTCATCACTCTAACACAAGTGTATTCCTAGCCAACACAGGCGTGTTCCATACAAGTCACTCAACACGCCCCCAAACTCTCCAATATGGTGATACTCAAAATCGGTTATCTAAGATCTAGGTTTTGAGATATGTGGTACCCAAAGTTTTGAAACTTGGACCGGACATCGAATCAGAGGTTTTATTGATCACTGGTTTGACTGGTTCGTGGTCGAACCGGTGTGACGTTATAATTATGCAATAATTATATTTAATTATATTAAATATTAGTAATATTAAAAAAATACAAAAATATACCAAATAATATAAAAATAAATAAAAAATTTATTGAACCAGTGATCGAACCGATCAATTGACCGATTTTGATCGATTCTCACTGGTTCAATTAAAGACCAATTTTTAAGAATAAATTGGACCAAATAATTAACCGATCATCAGTCAAATCGAACGAACCAATCGGTACAATCCAGTTTTCAAAACAATGATGGTACCCGTCGCAAGGGGTTTGTTTTGTTGGCTAGCGTACCTGTGGCCAATTTAGACTTAATTCATTAGTCTTGTCTCCGTTGGTATTAGAGCCATGTTATTCGGTATATTGGCTGGAAACCTTATCACCTATTGGACTATTGTCTTAAGGCTCAAGGATTGGAAGACTGATTAAAGTCGTTTACCCTTGAGCATAGTGTAGGTCTAACAACGCCTCGTATCAAAGAAAATTATAATCAAGCATAAGTACATCCTTCACTTCTGTGACAAATTCAGTTCATCTTTCTTTTATGCTTTCTTTTACTCACCTTTCCCTTTTGTAAAAAGAACTCTCTCTAGCAAGATCAAGAACCTTGTTGACATAACTCATCTACCTGAATAAACAAGAATCCAAGAAACACATATTTTGTTTCTCAATCCTTATAGTCTTGTTCAACAATCTCGATCTTTTACTAAGAGTATTCGGTCTTTAATGTCTACCCGCAGACCACGATGAAAAGAAATGATTCAAAGTTTTAAGTTAAATCAGTACAGCCTTCCAGCTATTTCAGCATAACATCAAATTAAAAGACCCATCTACCTCTACAAAATTGAAGGTCCAAAACCAGATTGTAGGTGTTGAACAAGACCCCTAAGCCTTCATGGCTACTCCACATCCCTAGATTATTTATCATCTGCAGAGCCATGCTTTAGATTTGTACTTCCATATTTTACCATTGACGCTTTATATATAGTGGTAGAAAAATCCCAAGGAGAAACCACTATTGTTCAAATCCCTAAGCAACTGCCTAGCGAAGAACTTAAAGAACTCATGCCTCTAGAGTGCATAACCAATTAGAAAAGGGAATTCCATTCCCCTTATCAATCTATCTATACAAATATTCTACCACTCCTTAGATGAATTGAATATGAATTTTTCAAATCAATCCATAAAAAATTAGGGCAAGAAAGTCCTTAACTTACTAGACAAATCCTGATGATCTTTCTAGTATAATCTCATAAAATACCTAGAAGCTGTTAAATTTTTAATATGAGTAGAGTGTAGAGCCCATTAATAAGAATTGAGTTTGGGTCAACTATTGTCCAAATAACTATAAATAGTTATTTGGATAGTTGATCCTTACCACTTATAACCCCTTTAACACTTTTATGTCTAGACAATATGAGACACTCTAACACTCCCCCTCAAGTGCAACTGAGGCTGGACATCCAGTTGTCATTTAAAATATACGCAGTAGAAACCAGACCGGGTCCGAGAAATTAATAATCCGGGCCAAACCTGCTCTGATACCATGTTAAATTTTTAATATGAGTAGAGTGTAGAGCCCATTAATAAGAATTGAGCTTGGGTCAACTATTGTCCAAATAACTAGAACTAGTTATTTAGATAGTTGATCCTTACCACTTATAACCCCTTTAATACTTTTATGTCTAGACAATATGAAACACTCTAACATAAGCAACCCTCTGATTCACTTAGTCAGAGTAGATTGGACATATTATTATATCAGTCATACGAATGGTTATTTTCTTTGGGATATGGATCCATATATGTGTCATCCATATTGTAGATGATGAAAGAAGATGCTTCTTACACAGATTTAAAACAGAGGATAATTAGAGGAAGAAGGGAAAGCACAAATACATGCCCCAATAGCTTCCTCAAGTACAAGGTTTAGAGATGATGATGATGACTCTAAGCCTTAGATTGGCAAAAAAAAATCCTAGGATAAGACTAACATCTTTCCAACAACTTCTATAAGGAGAAGTAGGATATAGCCATTTCTTGATATCATCCCTACTGTTCCAAAACAACTTTTGGAACCAATTCCTTGTTTCACGATGAAACCATCAAAGTAGTATAATAAGGTGTTCCCTCCTCTAAAGAGACAAACAAATGAGATGACTAAGGCAACGACTCACCCATTTTTTATTCCTACATAGGTGTCTCCTCAAGGCACTCACTCTCCAGTGACCCATGCTAAAGAAATCCTAAATTGGCAGACTAAGAATGCAGTTGCTAAAATCATAGTACTTTACTGTATTGATTCAAAACTAAAAGGTTTAAATGCACAAACACAATATTTGCATATCAAGTTAGATTCGGTATGATTCCAGATTCAACAGTTACATTAAAAACTACTACATCAGGCATAAAGACTTGATGTAGACTTTAAAAAAAAATATGTGGCACAGCCTTACTACAGCTCAAAGTTTTAAAAGGAAGAAAAGGAATTATTAAGAATTTGTGAAGAACTAAGAAAGATAGAGTCAGACAAAGCTAGAGACCAATCAAAGATTGTGTATAATCCTTTTTTTATACATCTTTTTTCTTATAGACTAACCTCTTACCCCAGTATTTCATATCTAAAAGCCTCAGACTGTGGAAAAGTCTTCAAAATGTCGTACCCACTATTCCAACAACCCTCCTAGAAGAAATGTAACATCCCGTTTCCATCCAAAGGGTTAGAACCCTAAAGATTTGGTACATGTGAGATCAATCAGAAAAATTAGGAAAACACATCTCATGCTCATACATTATATAAGGTGCACATGCACATGAATAGTGAATCCTTGCAAGTAACAATAATTGCACATGCATTCATTGACATTCCGGGTATAATTGTTAATACATGTGATTATTATTGAGAATTGTGATTTGTTTATATTGAAATTTGATTTGGAGAGTGTAATTTTTGTTTTAGAATATTTGGAGAATTTTGGGAAAATTTTCTGAAAAATTCAGGATAATTTCTGGACTAGAAAAAATGCCAAGTGGCAAGACAACTGTGAACTAGTAGTTGAAATTACTGTCTAATGGCAATGGAAGTTGTGATAAATGACTTTTGGATTTATTAACAAGTGGTATTGAAAATTGGGAGACAATTGGAGTCAAAATTGGAGACAAATAGATTAGTTTTTAAAATAAGTCCACATGGGACCTTAGGAAGGTGACAAGTGGCAGTGACAAGTATCACTACCACTCACCACACGTTATCCTCACTTGAAAGACAACATAAGTGGTTTTGTCTTCATTTTTATCTCTTATTTCCTTCATTTTCGTGGCTTGTTCTTCTTCTCTTCTTCTCCTTCATTCTTGACTCACCCAAAGCTCCATCAAGTTACATCTTGCTTCCACCTTTCACTTGCTACTCTCACCATATCATCCTCTTCTCTGTCATAAGAAAAACCTATCTTTGTCTCCTTCAAGATGATGAACAAGTGATGCTTGCAAGCTAAGTTTGAGTGAGAGTTTGAAGAAGCTTGGAAGCTAAACAAAAGTAAGTTTTGCTTTCAATGTTATGGGTGTTGTTAAACTAAGCTAGAATGATGGGGAAATTGAGTTTTGATGACTTGATTATGTGAATTGTATGTATGGGTCATGATTGATGGAAAGCCTAAGTAAAGTTCTTGCTTTTGTTATGTATGATGATTAATGATATGTATTGTGTTATAGAGATGTTTTGGAAGTTAGAGTTTTGTATATAATGGTGTTAAGATGAGTGTGGAAAATTGGGTATGAATGGGTAGGTATATGTGCTCTGTTTTGGTTGATGATCATGTTAGATCATAAATTGCTTGTGATTGATGTATTGAGTTGAATTGGATAGAGGGTGATGAGGAAGTGAAATGAAAGAGATAAGCTAGGTATAAGATGAGTTAGAGGTAAATTGTTAGAAGTTGGAAACATCTGGAAATTTGGTAGCAGGAAAAATTTTACTAATATACTTTTGTGTTAGCCATAACTTATTCTATAGTTATCCAATTGAGTTGATTCTTGATTTGGATTAAACTAGAGTCATATGGCTATCTTTCTTATGCACACATTGATTATAAATTGCGCTTCTAAGAGTCTTAAATTTTGATGTGAAAATGGGCACTGAATGTTGGAATGTTGCAAAAACTTGGATGAATGTATATGTTTATGTTGTGGGTTGGTTGATTATGAGCAAATAGGCAATATGAATTTTTGTAAGGATGTTGTTTAACTAAGCTTGAGGGATGCATTAAAAATTCATTAACTTGAGATGTTGGAATTTGGAATATGAAGTGCTTGATAGTTAGAAATAAGATAAGTTTTGGAAGAAGAATAGGAATGTTTGAGTGATAGGATGTAGTTGAGTATGATGAATGAAATGAGTTGGAATTTGAGTGTTTAATGAAGTTTAATGGGTGTTAGAGTTGTTATGAAGTGGTTTTGTGCTAGAAGAGGTGAATTTGAGAAGATTATGAGTTTATATGAGGTTAGAATGAGTGTAGGAACCTTGGAAGAGGCTTTGGAGGGAGTTTTGAAAGATATATATCCGTTAAACGGACATTAGGTCTGTTTAACAGACCTTCACGAGCGTAAGAACACCCCCAGGCCAATGTATGTCCGTTAAACGGACTTGCATGAAATGGTGCATTTTGGCCCGTCAATGTCCGTTAAACGGACATGCATGTCCGTTTAACGGACATCCACTGGACAGCTACAGTAAATTGCGTTTTTGACCCCCTTAGAGGCCGAATCTCACTTTGAGGTCTCATGAAAGTTGTAGATCTTGAAGTCCTCTTTCCAATGGTCTAAAAACGAAATCAATCTGAAATTTGTAGCAAAAGTTATGGAAATCGCGCCAAAATAGGTTCAATTTGATTGAGGTCATAAACTTGGTTGCTTCTTTTGCCCATAACTCCTTCTCTAGACCTCCAAATGACTTGGTTCTTGAAGCAATAGGTTTCTAACACATTTTCCTATGCCTCCATGAAAATTTGTATTAATTGATGTTCAATTGAAAGAGATTGATCAAAGGAAAGTGTTGGAGTCTGTTGGGACAGTGTAAAGGGGATTAGTTTTACTAAGCATACGTCAATGTTTTGATTATATTTGGACCTGTAGGATTCCAAATGAGATGGTTTTTAATTTGGAGTAAACTAGAGAAATTGGAGTCAAAATCATATGAAGAAGCTGAATTTTGATTCAGTCCCTAAGATATTCAATTTCTAGATGGAAGTTGGGTATAGTACACTGATTTTGGACAAGAACAGTCCGAAAATGTTTGAGGCATACCTTCCAAATTATTAAACCAAATTGAGTGATTTTTGTGGCAATAGAAACGTAAGACATTGGAGTACAACTTTCTAGAAGAAAGTGTCGCTCATTTTTTGTCAATTACCTTATTAGACTTATTATGCAAAGTAGATTACGAAAGTGTGATTTGGAAAATTTCTGAAGTGAGTTAATAAGAAAGAAATGGAGATTTTAATGGGTTTAGTGAGGCATAAACCTAAGTATAAATTATACCTAGATGGGTTTTGAAATGGGAATGATTTTGTAAAGAAATTATTGGTAAAATACCCGGGATTGTCATGAACATGCGTGATACATATTTCATTTCAGTCATGTGCATTATTAAACACTTATGATTGTACAAATTGTAATGTATGTGTATCTTGCATAAATGGGTTGTGCAGGCTAAATGTCCGCATTCAGGCGTTCCCAGAAATTAGAAGCAAATGCTAATCTGGAGCGTACTGTGAGTAGACTGAGATGGTCTCATTTTTATTGTTTGTTTTATTTGGATTTTAGTATTGATTGACTATTGACTAATTATATGTATGTGATTGATGATGTTGAGTTCCGGACAGAAGGTCCGATGATGTGATATTTGATTGGGATATTGAAGTGCTCATTGAATGTGAATTTGACGAACTAAGTGCACTTAATGTGAATATTAAATGTGTTCTAAATGTGCATTTGCATATGAATGAAAGTGTGAATTCTCAACTCTAAGGTTGAATGCCGGACTAAGGTTCGATGATATGGGAATGAATGAGTTGATGCAAATGTGAGTGATGCATTCCATTTCATGAATGCATGTAATATAATGGCTGTTATGACCAGAGTAGCCATCGATCAGAGCTTAAAGCTCAACGAGTGAAAATGAACTCCGAGCTCAAAAGTATCAGAGCCTCAGGCTCAATGTTTAATGAGCCCTATATCCCCAAGTGGATAAGGGACAGTTATTAATAAGCCCTATATGGGACAGTTTAGGCACTCGGTCACAACAAAGTAACAAATAGAAAGTGGGTCTTATGTGCATGGCATATGCATCATAGGAATGATTAAATTATATTGAATGGGAAATGTGAAATTGAATGTGAAGTGTGAAATGTTGTGAATGTGAAATATGTGTTATGTGACTGGGTGAGCCATCGATGATGGTCACTCGCTGAGTTCGCAAAACTCACCCAAAATTTGCAAATATTTTTTAGGACTCTGAAGAATACCCCGTTAGGCATACGGGAGTATACCTACTGCATGTGAGTGAAGGAAGAGGTCGGGATCAGTTGCATCTGCATTCTGTATTTTCTTATTTTGTGCCAATTTGTATTCCGCAATTTCTGTAAAATAGTGTTTTGTAATTATTATGGGCCCCAAATGGGCTATTGGAAATTCTATTGATTGTAATGTGTTGATAGACAATGTTTATGAATGAAATTGGGCCCAATTTGGTTTTGAATCTCCTTATATTATGTTGGTTAGAAAAAAAGTTGTACTAAGTTTTGACAAAATGAGCGCAGTAGCATGCCACCCTCATGGGGCACGGATTCGGATATCACCCACGATGTCTGGTTCGGGTCCTGCAAGAGTGGGGTGTTACACTTATGCCCTATTTGATTATGGACTTCCGCATGTGTGTTTGTGTTTTCTGGAAGAAAATATATTATACTTAAAATATGTGTCAGTGTTTTACCGCGCCACCCTCGCGGGGGACGGACTTGAATATCACCATTGATGTCTGGTTCGGGTCTTGTGGGAGTTGGGTGCTTCAATTTGAAGTTCAGTTACCACTGTTTCCCTTGATTTTTTCTTAGTTTAATATTTTTTCTAGCTAGTTAATTATGTTAATCTATTTTAGTTAATTATTTTAATTTTACATTGGATTTATCTTAGACACTACAATTTGTTAGGCTAGATAATAGAAAGATGGTAAATACTAGTAATTTTAGTCCTCGTGGGGATGACCAATATTTATCAGCATTAGCTACGACTTCATTGTGCAGTTGTGATTTAAAATATAAAATTACTTATCAATAGTATGTCACTTATCTATAAATTCTAGAAAAGGAAAATAAATGTCAAATAAAAGATAAAAATAGTTTGTCATTGATCTTTAAACACAAAACCAAGACAAAAAGGATGAAATCTTACCGTGCTTATTATTACCACTCGTTGACTGTGGACCGAGCACAAAGCTGGCACAACCTTTCAGGCCATTGTCGTACTTTTTGGTGTGAATTGCTTGGTTTTTCCTTGTCCTTTTCTTATCGCATATCTCTACTTTCTTGATGATTTTGGAATGGACATCTAAAGCATGTCTTCTTGATTTCTTTGAAGAAGTTTCACTTTTAGGTGATGTATTAGGAGCTCCAGTATTCATCCCATTAGAAAAAGCTTTTCCACTTTGGTTTTCTGGACAATCCTTTCCAACTCGGAGAATAAAAACGCGCATTTCAAGTTTACAAACAAGTTCAAAGATACAAATGTCTCCCACCTTGATGTCATTATTACGGACAAAAGTCATCCAGCCACCACACAAAGTATGACTTGTATGCACTCTCGTAGTTGGTACAGAATTCACAGTCCAAGAAGCTCCTTTGACAGTGTGAAGGACAATTTCAGTTCTGCAATTTGGAAGATGCGCCATTGAGAACTTGTATGGTATATTCTGCATAACAGACAGTGAGCCTGATTGACCATATAACCAGATAACCAAAGGGAAAAAAAAATCTTTTCTGAGGCATGGACATCAATTAACAAATGGTTAAGAAACAGTCTAGGAATCCAAGAAAACATCACAAGTACAATCGCAAGGGAAGACCAATCACATCAACACTAAATGATTGAAGTCCTCTAGTTAAACTGCATAACAGAGAGATAGAAACTAACTTACCAAAGTATATGAACCACTGATGTTGAACTTTTTCATGATCCTCACGAAGTAAGGATAGCATGAGATAAAGGATTCGCCAACTTTTTTCTCACGTTCTGAAAAAGTTGACATTGGGCCTCTTTCAGGCAGATTCAACTCATCTTCTTTTCCAATTCTTCTCCGTGTGGCTGCCTCTGATTCAAAATCTAAGCACATTTCATCTAGGATAAAGACGGTGATTCCATACAGTTATATTTAATATGTGTATATAAGTACAACATTTCTGAGCTAATAGCAGGAAGATATGTTTCAGTTAATACTACAAAAAAAAAAAATATTATACCCTTCTGATTGGAGAAAATTCCATCAACGGATGTAATTATGCCTAAGCTACAGCCTAATGTGTAAAGATGAAAGAGGGAAATAAAAAAATAGATCCATAAAATTTTGTAAGGGAAGAAATGAAAAGCAAAAATCGAAGTGTACTTTCCAACTAGCAAGTAAGTGAAGATCAAAAAACTACTTGCGGATTGTTGAATTAGCACTCTCTCTTAAAATGAGAACACTGCAAATTCTTGTCTGTAAAAGCGCTAGAATGATAGTTATCTTTCTTACCTGGCTTTCCATGGCCAGAATTCAGTTGAGAGGGCATGGCGGGACTGTTAAGTAAACTACCATATCGAACAATCTCCTCCGGGTACCTTGCAATAGTAATTGCGTCATCATGCTGACATGTTTCCTTGGTAGAAACGACTACCCCAGTTCCCTTCTCATTCTCAGCAGAATCTAAAAGATAGTCAAAGCAGCTTTCCTTAGCTTTCTTGGCACCACATTCAGATATTTCACCTGAAAATACACCTTCTTCCTCCCTTCCTCTTTTCCGACAAGACTTGCCAAGCTCTTCACTGCATTTAGAATGAAAAGCGGACTCTTTCTCACAAGCACTCTGATCAAAAACTTGCACAGTGAAACACAACCCCCCATCATATCTGAAAACCAAAAGGTCACCACATGCAATAAGATGGTCCCTCACAAACGTTGGCCATCCACGATCGAGGAATACATCATCATCATTCTTCACTAACTGAACAGACCAAACGTTACCGCTGGGACCCACTAAAGAAACAGACCCACTTGTCCTGCCTTCCATATTTTTCATGAAACTCACTGGAATTTTCTGCCCAACAAAAATTAACGCTTTGTCAACAATCAACACACAACAGACGACCATTACATGTCATGACCATTAGTTACTCAGTACTCAATTTACTTTTAGTTACTTTTTTTTACAGTTTCACTCCCAAAAACTCGAACTTGGAACAAATGCAGAGATAATAACCCACTATACTTCCACTTTAGAACCGTAATTACATTCCACAATCACATAACAAGTAGAACATATCGAAGAATAAACAAGTTCGAAAAGAAAATAAAAGCAATGAAACAATAACGATGAAAAAAATAGGAAATACCAGTCTCGTGGGAATCATATTAGAGGAGAAAATCTCAAAGAAGCAAGGACGTCGCTTTGCAATAACCATCTCCGGTTAATTCTCTTTTTCAATGTTCTCTATAGACAGAATACAGATTCCGGGAAAACGAAAGAAAGTTGGTAACGTTCTCTGGAATTACATGGAAATTTATGGAATTCGAGAACAAGGACATTTAAACCATAAGCAAATTCTGAGGTACCAAACGGAGAAAAAGATAAGAGAGTGAAGAAGAAAGAAGAAAGGAATTAAGAGGAGCGAGAGAGAGAGAGAGAGAGAGGGGTGTGTTATTCACGCACAGAAATTAGCGCGTGACATGTATTTGTAACGACGTCGTACTATGGAGTTAATCATATCCCACCAAATAAGCACTGCCTCCTGTAATAGTTGACTGATGCAGAAATAATAAAAGCAGTGGTGGTAACTATCCAAAGCCCACGACTAAGGCTTCATTCTACCTATTTAACTTACTTGTAGAAGAGAGAAATCAAGTTTTATCTTTAAGAAAATGTCTTACACCCAATGAGCGAGTGCTATCTTCAGACAATTCTTACATTCGATAAACTTATTCTGCTGAATGCTGAACTAATATATATGTTTGTATGGGCAAAACTCTACATGAACCTTAACAAGAGTTGTACAAAAACTACATTCCCAGTTACATCAAGAAGAATGAACAAATTCATATGCTCACATCACAAATATGTCCAGAAAGAGCAGAACATGGATCATTATGCAAAAAATTACACCTTCACATCTTTCCACCTCCTACAATCACAAAGTTGAGTCTCTCACATTTCTTCTTGGACCTTGTGAGTGTCTCTGTATCCACCTTTAAGGGATGCAAACCTCTTCATCTATGTTTATGAATCATCATCTTCAACTAATGTTAATTCCCCCTCTTCAACGAAAGAAGGTCGAAGAAACTTAGCAATGAAGGCCCACATCTTATAGACATCTTCAAAATTGGTTAAAAATCCAAGAGATGCAGTAACAACCTCCACGCGATAGAACACATTTTTACTATCTTGGCGGCCGTGAGCCATTGGCTTGCACAATGCTGTGTCTTCAAGGTTTAAGTTCCTGGATTGTTGTTTTGGGCTGTCTACCATTCTTACATGGCTAAGAATGCCAATTCCCAAAGAGATTCCATGTTTATCAGCTAACTTCTGTACAACTTCTGGGTGGATTAGTTGCCCTTTAGTGCAGTCCCTGACATTGAAAGCTACAGAAGCACCTCTTTCATATTTTATCTTGGGGCCATATATCTGTACAAGAGATGCATCCTCACCATCTGAAGATGGAATGCGAAGTTGAAGTAAGGAGGTGACAAGCCAGTTAATGAGATATCGAAGTCTGAGAGTAGTTTTGTTGAGTCCCAGTAAGTCGATGTGATCCAGATGTCGGCAAATTATCTCCGGCTCTGTTCTTCCCCATTCTTGTTCGTCGCCATCGCCATCATCGTCACTATACGATTCATAATCACCATTGGTAGCCGCAGATACATCCCCCACCTCAAAATGACTTGAATTTTCTCTGTGATTTTCTTCCATGCTAAAGGAAACTCTGTGGCTCATGCCAACAACTCGATCAACCTCTTCCAAACCAAAGTACCTGCCTCTTTCTCTCCCGCCCAACAGTCTAAACTCACCTTCTGTCTCTCTCCTTATAGCACTCTCCTTCGCTTCCTGGCTAATACTGCATGCTGAAGCACTGTCATGTGCATCATGCTTAAGGCCAGAAATCTGGTTGGGACAGAATCCATTTGAAGTCAAGATCGACCTAGGATCTGCCAACTTTGACTCATCTCTTATTACAAACTCCTCCTGAATCTCTCCGGCATGCTTTGAGTCAGCATTTTCCTCTCTATTGTTTAAGATATGCTCTCTTCCAGTGCATATTTCTTCTTCAGGAATTCCCTTTGAATGGTCAGGCTCCCGGACCACCGATAGCACAGCTGCATCGAAAGATAAAACAGGATCGTTATGTATTCTGTGATTTTTCTCATTTTCATCACATCTGGAACTCTTTATTGATTTTGATGCTGGTTTAGGCAAGAATCGGTTCATGAAACTCTTGCCAGAAATCCATGATGGTGAAAGTGGCGAACCTGTTTTCTGCTTGCTCAATTGCTTACAATTATCAGACGGTAATGGACTGTGACCCAAATCAATCCAGTACGAATTTTCTGATGATTCAGACTCACTGAAAATTGGACTTCTCATGACCTCACCAACTGAAAAGCTCTCTGCTTCCTCAAAAATGGTGCTTGCCCCATCTCTATCTGAGCTGTTATCATGTTCCATCTCAGTTTCAATAACATCCCTGACCTGGTTGGGAGTGAATACACCTGAAAAGGCAGGCAACTGTGATCCCCCTTGTGTTTCTGGTACAGTTTCTTCATCACAACTGATAGCATTTTCTTCAATTCCAGCCAAAACATCAATACCATCCATAGAATCACCCAAATATTGAGGGAAAACTGGTAGAATCCTAACCATACCAGACCCAGTACGCCCACCCTCATTTTGCAGACTTGCCATTACAGATTTCTTGATCAGAAGGCACCCAAACCCAGTTGGATCAGACCCAAACACTCTATAGAATGATGTGATAATAAAATCTGGACGGAACAAGGAAAGCCCCAGTGAATCCATATCCTTGGGACCTAATGCCCCAGCATCCAGCAAAACATGCCAATTATTTTGTTGAGCAAGTGCCATCCACTGGTAAGAATACTTGGCCCCAGTTACTCTAGACTGAACAGGAAAAACAAAGAGCCCAACTGCAGAATCTTTCTTTCTCTTCTTCTTATTTGAAATATGTTTCCTCAGCTCCTTAGAACACAGCTTTAGAGTAGGCCATTTATACCAAGCACTGTAGACCTTAGCACCTTTGTCTTTGGCACACTGAGCCATCCAATTGACAGACTGACTCTCGTGATCAAACATGGTCAACAGGTTCTTATTTGAATGGAATGGATATGATTCAGCTAGCAATTTAAACGCAGAGCCTCTACTAACAGTGAAAATAAGACCATATTCATTCTCAGGAATGTTCAAGTGATCCATAATCCTAGTTTTTATATCGTGTTCTGCAGTACCCTTCTCGGCCCCTCCATAAAGAGCATGATTACTCAAGTTCGCAGTAATTTCATGCAAGGTAAATGCAGAAGACTCCCAGTATTGTTGAGTTTGAAGATTAGAAAACAACCCAAAGCCACAGTAATCAAGACATACCTTGGGTAAAGAATCAGACAGATGTCCATACTCATCAACTCTCAAATGATCAATCCTTTCTGTTGATTGAAATTTCGGGTACATTGTTAGAAACTTGGTGAAGGCATCGTAGAGTTGTGGAATCGACTCCTCAGAGCTAAAACTTTTCTCTGCAGCCATAGCTGTGGCACGCAAGAACTCTTTCTGGGCATGAAGCCGAGCAAGTGAACGTGATCTACCAATAACTGTTCGCTCCTGACTCGCAGATGTGTCCGCATCAATATCTTGAGATTTTGCGAGTGACCCATCTTCAGAAGCTGCCTCAAGGGCCTCTTTAAGTTTGTTTTCTTGCAATTGACGAAGCACAGTCAAGCCAGAACCAGAACGAGAACCAGAGCCACCTCTCCTTTTGCTCTTCTTGTCCACTAACAGAGCCGCACAATGGATAATTGGTTTCCATAGTGAAAGATGCATGAATGCAACCTCTCTCGCTCTCTCTTAGACCAATCCCAGTGTTACCCTCCAAGTACAAAAATCAGTAGAGACCCGAATGAAAGAAAAGAGGAGTCTTTGAAACTCAAAGTTGTCAGCTTGGCAAAGAAACTGACATTCTAGACTTTGGCACTTTATACCTAAGAAATATTCAAAAATATCAGAAACAAGATATATTCTTTTCGTTGGGGCTACACAGAACTTTTTCGAGATCAACAGGATTGGTCATAAAGAAGAGGAAAGGTAAAGAAAACCCATCTGGTAAGAATCAAACCTTTGACGCTGATCAGAAAACCGTAGCTTTATCGTCACTTTAAGGGCCCATAATTTGCGGGTTCCAATTCAAATTCAACACCACCACCACATTGAAACGCCGTCCGATTTTAAGGAGAATTCAGACACGAACCCCACAAAAGAAACAGAAACCCAGATTCAAAGTCATCTCCAGAAACCGAATTCCACGTTACAAAAGCCAACTTCCCCTGAATCCTCACTCCTAGTAAACAAGCTAGCTAAAGATACTAAACAGTACAACCTATCGACAAAGCTACCAACAAGGTACCAGAAACCTAGACGCAGAGCTAGAAGAGGACCAACAATAACACTGACTGACCCTCTAACCACCACTCTTCAATTCCTCTGTTTTTTTTCTTTTTCCTCCTAGTTTCCTCTGTTCGTCTGCTTCGTTATGTGTTAAACAGAGACAAAGTTAAAAGGCAAAGCTCAAAACTTTTTGAAGGCCACCAATTCTGCATTTACTACAGCAGTTAATGTAGACATGTATGCATTAAATGCGACTGCTTTCTCTTCCTTTCCCCCACCATTATTAAATCTTCGTTTCAATGCAATGCCCAACATACCCCTCTCCTTTTACTTTCTCCACGAATCCTGTCTTTACATTAAAGTTGCAGAATGTTTGATGAAAGTTGCGGCCTGCTGGTTTTGGCATTCAAAAGCCGTTGGCCAAAATAAACACCTCAGTAACGCATCTTTGACTTCACCTGCCAACTAAATAATACATTTAAGTTACTGGCCTATAAGTATATTCCTAGAAGTTTTGGTATGGTGAGTATTATCCTTCACTGCACTGGTTCTTCTACTTTTTCAGTTAAAATATGGTGCCAGTTGCTTTCTTGTTTATGAGAACTGAGGTTGTCACAACGTTGAAAATGGCCCAACGAGTCCTTTTCTCTTCTTTTTGGTTAGTTGGTAGGTTGAGTTAATGCAGAAAGACCTACTCATCAAGAATTTGAACCGCATTTTACACAATCAACTAACCAAAAATTTGTGTTCACTTAAAAAGAACGAAAGAAAGTAAAATAAAAATGTTCTTATCAATTTTGAACAATCAACTAAAAAACAGGGGTCATACTTGACCTTTTCGTAGTAGACTCCTAAATTGATTACGTTGGATTCCCACGAGCATTTGTTGGATTTTTTATACTTTTTTTTATGTCAATCTGGTTGAGACTTCAGGCCGACAAAGCATCCAAGGACAGTGTCTGGAGAAGTCAATGACAGCCGTTAAGTTGTTCCGGACGCCATTTTAAGACGCATTACTTACCTTTACAACAGTAAACACTAGCACTTGGGCTGTAATAATGCAGTTATTATCGATCATTAAAAATTTTTAGTTGAATTGTATG
>JANIJF010000211.1:32740554-32758332 GCA_024520955.1 Erythroxylum bequaertii | reverse complement strand
ACAGCCAAACAGTCAATTGGTTTCTTAGAAAAGCTCTTATAAAAAAAGCTCTATTAACAAAAGCTCTACTGATATAAGCCCATTCAAATAGGCATTAAGTTGACTACTCATCAGTTGGAGTCCCTACTACTGAAGCCCCTAAGCGTGCACTTGGGAGGTTTTATTTAAAAATAGAAAATTGAGTATGAGTTAAACGAGTTTAGTGAGCCCTCAAATTGATATCTAAATTAGCTGGAAAATTCCCATGAAGCTAAGCCTATTACCCTTGTTATGGAAAAACTTTAACTCAACAATAAGAAATGTAAACATTGAAGTTTTGTTTTTCAGTTTATTAAAAATTTTGGTAGCACAATAGTTGTATTTTGATATCCAAAAAATTTCAAAGTCTTTGTAAAAGTTCAAAACATTTCTATTATCACATCATTTTCTCAACTAAAAATTGTGGACTTCAGATGCACTCACATGTAACCTCAAATAATTACATCAATAAACTTTGAAAAGTTAAAACAAAATCATGCATTTCATTAAAAACCCTTTATACACAACTATTCTTTGCACAAATGTATATTCTAAAACATGTTCAAAGATATGCAATAGTTCTCAAAAATATGTACAAGGCAAAAATGCCTATACAGTAGCACGTGATGAAGTTGACTACTCGCGAGGTGGAGTCCTTACTACTGAAGCCCCTGAGCGTGCACTTGGGAAGTTTGATTTAAAAATAGAAAATAACGTGTAAGCTAAATAAGCTCATTGAGTGTAAATAAAATTCTTTTCAAATCATTTGTAATCATTGACATCTCCTTAAAAGAAATTCATTTCATCAAATATAAGACCATAACAATATAAAACATGTAAGCCTTTTAAAACCAAATTTCTCAATTTTACTTTAAAGCAAACAGTGGTGACATTATTTATTGTCATGAACTTTTTATATGATATAGTCCTCCATAAAGTTCTTTGCACTATGGTACCTTTAGGTATAAGATCACGAAGCTAATTCTGCATCGCTTACCCATGACTGGTTAACTATTAATTATAGAGCTGGTTCTGCATTGCTTACCTGTAATAGGTTAACCACTATAGACTGATAGTTATGAAGCTAGTTCTACATCGCTTACCCATAAAAATTTTGGCTAACACTTTATATACTTTGTACGTGTAGAGGGTGACTCACTGGACTGGACTATTGACAGACATAATACCACACACAGTTAGTAACTAATACCCCCCGAACACTACCATGCATGTTTGGAATAAACTGACCAGTATAATATCATGTAATGAGCCTAACGGGTACCATAAGCTAAAATAAATAAATTTTCTTAGTTTTAACTTGTGGCATAAAGCTTCAACCATTTTGTAAAGTAATTTATATAGTTTCGAAATAAAAAAACAAATGGGAGATGTATGGAGCCTGTCACGATGATGACACTACCTTTAGCCCATGTACGTTCAAACTTTTCAACTTCTTTCAATCTCATAATCAAACAATTGAATGCATAATTTTAAATCACATGCCATCAATTCTTTTGCAAAAAAGTTATTCAAACGAGACAAGTAACATACACTCGTTGTTTTGTAAATTTATCGCCAAGCACACTCATGCATTCTATGCCTTTCCTTTACCTACACAAAGCACATTTTGCTTAGGCATTTATTTCCAATTAAGAAATAAGGAATTAACACTATATATTATGTTTAATCAATCGTGACTCTTGTGTCACGTTCGTGACCCCTGCCTATAATTCATACCTCACTTTGTTCTATAGTTTTAACATAGCAAATGAAATCTTCTAGATATTTGTTCCCCTATGTCTCTAGTTTCTATATCATTAAAAATCATGCCATTTCAACTTCTAAATCATGAAACACGTACCAAATATCACAAGCGGCTTCAACAAAGGGGCAGTATCAGGTTACCATTTTCAATCTCAAACTGCAATATCATTCAACTAGAATTAGGTCATGATCTCTTATATAGGATTTTATTACTATGTCTTAGGTTTGATTTCAAATTAGAATAACCTAATTTGGAGGTCTGGAAGCTGAGTTATGGCCAAAACATTGGGACTGCTCAAGTAAACCGAGAATCCTAAGACAGAATTTTACTAAACATAGTTAGGAAAACTTACCATTTTTTTAAATGTTTTGGAAAATTGTAAGCTTTCTTCAAATCATGCTCCAAACCATGAAAAATCAGCTGCACCTTTCTTCCTCTCAAGCTTGGCCGAAACCCACCATGGCTCTCTCCTTTTCTCCTTTTGTTTTTCACTCACGGGTAACTCACTTTCACTCTCATAGTTATGACAAAAAGAATTAAGAAATTTTCTTAACTTTACTTCTTTAACACATGACACATGTCATCTCCCATCATGAGTCATGAATCCACTATTCAATATGTAAAAAGACCAATTTGCGCCTAATCATTAAGCGAAAAGACCAAATTGTCCCTTAATAAATTTAATTCATCGATTAACCAATTACATTCAAAAAATATTATGTAATGAACTTATCATAAAATTGACCATAAAATACTCTAATTAGGGTTGATACTTATTGACTGGATGCTTTTAAAAAAATCGAATGAGGTTAAAATCATCAATATCTATTATTTTTCAAAAAGAGCATTTTAAGTCTTAAACTTCCTGAATTCCTGAAATCCATCCAATCAGAATTATTTTTGATCCATTTCAGTACCATTAGACTCTAATATTTATTCTAAATATTTTTAATTCTTTTTTGGGTCAGGTCCCTAAAAACCATTATTCACATGGAAAAATACTATTCATCGAACATAAAAATTTACCTTCATTGAAAGAAAAGGTTTGGAGTCTTACAACTTTATCTCCTAAGGATTTTAGTGGGACATAGTCAGTAATACCCCAAAGATAAACCCTTTCAATTGAAAAAAAGTGTTTCATTCTAGTCTTCTAATATAGCTAATTGTATCCATTAATAAATGGAGTCCACATATGCTTTTACTAGGCTAAAAAGTGAATCAAATTATGCTATAGTAATCTTTGATTAAAATTTGTTGGAAATTTATAAGCAATGCTTAAGACTTACTCTAATACCAATTTTTGGTTACAGAAGAAACATGAGGGTTGAATTAATTAATTAATTAATTCATCCCTCATGTTTATATATATATACAGCTTATTTGAAAATTAATGAACAAATTTTATATTATAATTATAATTATATGAATTTCATATTGAATCTTGAAACAATCATAATAATAAAAAAATAGAGTATAGAAAAGAGACATAAAACTAATCTATAGTGTTTTGATTAAACAACATTTGGCCTCTGTTCACTTTCTAAGCTCCACTTAGGAATTAACTATCTTGTTCCTTTCAATGGGTAAAAAGGAACACTTATAATCATCTTTTTTTTTCATAAATGAAGAGAAACCTTTGAAAAATCTTGTTTAAGGTCAAAGAAACTCTCATAATGTGTACATCAAGCAATTATAACAGTTGCATAACTATATATAACTTAAGACCTCTATTTTTTATTTACATCATTTAATTTGGGCTTAATTTATGTTATACAATCTTATGCACTCTCTAGCCCCTCTCAGGACTCTAAGCAACTTTCTAGTATGTCAAATGTTCTTTCCATAACTTAATTTTATTCTTTTTATACCCTAAATTAACTTAATGTTTGGTCAATATACTAGCTGGCTACTTTCTGCTAGTCTATTTATGTTCGACTAGCCAATCACATAACCTAACGTATTGCACCTATTTTGTAATCTTTTGTGCTTAAGTTAGGCTAGCTAAACCAAACCCTTAGGCTAGCTGAATCCTTATAAAAATCAACTTTTGAAAATTTTAAGTCACTAATTTTCAATACTATAAATTTTTCAAAAGCATTTAAACACCCTATTTGATAAAATCTTGATTCAATACTTTATTTTAACATCAACATGATTTCATAAAATTTTAAACAAAATTTCTCTTGATTATGAAATTTATGCATTATGCCTTATGGAAATTCATATCTTATATTAATGCCTTTCTCAAGACTATTAATAACTAATCCTTGGTTGATTGACTAAAACCAACTCTTTCTAGTCAAAATACCTAAGATTGCTTTACTCAATTTGTAAATTTCACTATTAGGTTTGATCCTAATATAGAAGATTTATATCAACCTATCTCTAGGTTTATATGCAACTCCTTTTAATTATGGTAGATCTATTCATAAATATTTCTCAATTTCATCATATAAAATCAAACATTATGCAATTTAATTGATTGATTCATTAAAATTCAATTATGCGTTTCCGTTCTTGAATTAATATCTTATATATATTAATTCAAGAACAGAAACACATAATTGAATTTTAATGAATCAATCAATTAAATTGCATTTAATAAAAGATAAAATCACACTCTCCATCCCTACTTAGCGTTCATCATACCTAGGAACAAAACAAACTTATTTCCTAAACATAGAAAATGAAAAAAAAAACATCAAAATTTTAAAAGAAACCTAAAAAAGAAAAGAATCCATGATATATATCCCCTTTTCTCTAATGAAATCCTCTTCAAACTTTGATGAAAGGTTGCTTTCTATTGAATCTCTTGAGTAATCATTATGTTTTCCTAATCCTTTGGTCAGAATTGCATCCTAACTCTAAATTTGGTCTCTAAATCTGACTCTAGTCCTTGAGTAAAAGGCATTATGTTATACACGATCATGCAAGTGATTGTGTATTTCAAAAACACCTTAAAAATCATAACTTTACATGTTTATAAGAGCTTACAAAAGCATGGGACATGACGGTGTATCTTACTTACATGGGTTTGTATCTTCACACGAGCAAAAACATCCTTTAAGCTTTGCACGTTTATAATCCCTTATATGGCCATGTATGATACTCACACAAGTGTGCATTTCTAAAATAGCTCCAATTCTTCTATTTTATGCCCTAATTTCACCTTAATTCTTCTCCTTTCGATCCATGAAGGAAATTTAAACCTAAAATCTTACTTAAAAGAAATAAGTACCAAAAATATGGTAAAACTCTCAAATAACAAGCAAAACACACAAAAAATAGGCATAAAAAATAGTCTATTAATCGTTTATCAAATATGTCCTCTAAAAAAAATTCTTTGCCTCTTTTGATTCTTATGACTTTAAAAAACTTGAGCTTCTATAATTGCCTATCATAATTTTCAAAGTATAATCATAATTCTCAAAGTATAATCTTTTGTACTTTGAAAATTATGATTTATGCACTAGATAATGTCACCTCCATGGTCGTTTCTATGTGACGGAGACCGTGTCCATTCTAGCAACTTACAAGATCCATAGACATGGTCATATCCACCATCAAAATAACGTCATTCAACTAGTACACAGTTATAGGGACTTAAACATCCCCTCCACATAGTCATTTCTAATACCAACACGGGTGTGTGCTTCACTAACACGGGGTATATCCTTCGAAAATAACTTCAAATCTTCGATTTTATGCCTGATTTCCACTCCTTTTGATCCATAAAAACAATTAAGATCTATTCTTTTAATGCTATAATCAACTCAAATAAAACAACTAAGGCAACCAATAATCAAAATCTTGTATACAGGCATTTTTTGATTTTTAAACGTAACTAAAAACATATAATAAAAATTAATTTTTCTATATAATTTAAGATGGATTAAAATTGAATGCCTTACTAGTATTATGGTTTGGTAAGGATATTGGGGTCTTAAGGTTAAATATAAGGTTCAGTTCAAAGAAAAAAATGGTATAGCTCAAAGGATTTGACTACAAAATTAAGAATAGGTGGCTTTTCAAAGTTGAGGGGTGAAAACAAAGAAGACATTAATCACATTCATATCTCATGAATCCAAATGATTTTTTATCGATTTAAAAGCAAGCTTTAAAGATAATCCATTAGAGGATCATCACATATAAGAAAGAAATAGAATGGCATATAATTTGTTGTCATTATGGCTTAAAGTCTCACACAAGTTCATAATGAAACCTACCTCAATTCACAAATTGCCTTATTCCTAGTTGTCAAACTTTACCTAAGTTCCTAAAATCAATTAGTTCAATCAATATATATGGTTACGTATGCATTAGGATGTCCAAATTTAAATTTAAGTATGTCATTCAATCTATTTCAGAATACTATGACTAATTTTATGGTTGAAAGACAAGCACTCACACAAACATAACTAAAGCAAGGAAATCATTCATACAATAGATAAATCTCCATAACCACAAATTCACTCCCCCAAAATTTATCACAACCTTGTCCTCAAGGTTTTAACACAAATAACAATAGCTAAACAAACAAGCCACAAAATGAACATAAAATAAAAATAAAAGAGAAAGGCTAAAGAAAGCTTTCTCTAAGGCTGAAATGAAATAGGATATGGAGTGTGTGGATATGGTGGCTAGAAGTTAAGTTATTTCCAAATAGCAAGTTAGTTCTTGTTCATTCTATTCATCTTTTGATCCAAATGCTCATCTTATGTTTTATTTGAAATTAAAACAAAAGTAGAAACTAATATAAAATCCAAATATGAATTAAATTAAAATGAAAGACAGATAAACTTAGGGTGCCTCCTAAAAGTGCTTCTTTAGCATCTTTCTAGTTGGATAAAACTAAGATTGGAGCTCACTCAGTATACATTAGACTAGCTAGCTTAATTTTCTTTACAGATTCCACATTGTAAGTTCTTATAATACCGTTTTAACCAATGACTATTAACTTTGAACACTTTAAAAGTGTTTAAACTTTTGACTTTCCATTACCCTACAAGAGAACAAATTAGTAACAATAAATGGACCAAGCCATCTAGATCACAAATTTCCTAGAAATGATTCAAGCTTCAAATCATAAAGGAGAACTTCTACCCTACTAAAAATTGCTTCATTAAAATTATTTTATTATAGAAGACTTTAGTTACTAACACTTTCATAAAAATCATTACAAATCTCTTTTAGCTCTTGAATTTGCAATTTTCAAGTATTACCAGCCTCAATTGAGTCTATGTTACATTGCATAATCGCCCAATAAGCTTTATGTTCGAATTCTACAGGTAAATGACAAGGTTTACTAAAAATTAACATATATGGAAACATACCAACTGGAGTCTTATAAGCTTTTCAATATACTTATAATGCATCTTCCAAGCGTAAACTCCAGTCCTTCCAAGTCAAATTTACCACCTTCTCTAAAATTGGTTTAATTTTTCTATTGGAAACCTCATCTTTTCCGCTTGTTTGTGGATGGTAAGCAGTTGAAATGTGATATGTTACTCTGTATGTCTTCATCAATACCTCAATAATTCGATTGTAGAAATGGGTTCCACTGTCACTAATAATAGCTTAAGGTACTCTAAACTAGACATAAATGTTAGTCTTGACGAAATCCACTGCAACTTTGAACTATTAGTATAAGTAGCCTTAACTCCTATCCACTTTGATGCATAATCTAACAACAATAATAATGTAAGTCTTACCAAAGAAGAGGGAACGGAAACACAAAATCTATTCCTTGTATATCTAAAATCTAACATACCAAAATGTTTATGAGTGGAATTTGATATCTTGGTTCCAAGCTAACTATTCTTTAGCAACAATCACAAGACTTACAAAACATATATCCATTAGAGAATAACTTACAAGAACTTTGCAGGCTCCTCTTCGGACCAAACTAGAATTGTTGGCAACAAAAAGTTGAGAAATGCAAGTCAAATGCTAAAATTGTTATACCTAATAAGACTATTTGAATTGCTTTTACCTTATACTTTGTGTAATAAGTGGTGTCTGCATGAGAAGGCAAATAAACTATTGACATTTCCTTTTAATCCCAAAAAAATGAAAAATATAACACAATTGAAGCTTTTTCACCAACTTTAAAACACAAAGTATCATAAATATTACATTACTTCTCTGGGGTACATTATGCTATAACTGGCCTATTCATCTTAAGCAAATATTTTTATCAACCCATTGAGAATAATACTTTTTTAATGTTAATGCCCACATATTATATACTATACCCACAAAACCTTTTAGGGACCAAATATTCAGCCAAATACCAAGTCATAGTTTCTCATTTCAAAGCATTTCTCACATCATTGACCTCTTTAAAGCAAAGTTGGCCTTAATTGATCATGAAAATTTGCAATATCATTGAACCATTGACATGTTGATCAACCATCAATATCCTTTTATTTTTCCTCAACAACAAGTCACATACATGTACATGAACAATAAAATCCTCAAGCACACAAGTGCTCACATGTCTTCTCTAATCAATATTTCGGACAAATGCATGAATGGGAGTTCCATTAGTTACTCCTGCAAACGATGCAACATAAATAAGTCACTGATAGGAAAATGCATTAAGAATTTACCTCCAGCACAACCTACAACAAAGGTAACGACACTTAATGGTCAAGTAAACAAAACACTGATCTTTAGGGACACCGGAATATATTTTAGAGGTGTCAGTGTCTTTTCTTACGGTGGCAATTCAGCTCTGAACTGGCCTCCCACAAATTTTAACTATTATTTCTTTTGAAGAATGTATGCATCAGAAAGGTCAAAGACCAACTTTTATCAATGATGTCATAAAAGAGAACATCTAGATATAAAAATATAAAAACTAGAAGTAGTAATAGTTCACTAATAATATTAACATTAAAATATATAAGTTAAAATATATACTGTTAAAATAATTTAGTATCAGTTAATATTATTTTACAGTTATATGATTAAAAAATTGCAATTATTAATTACTAAAATGTAATTGAATAACTAATAACTAGATGACTTCTTTAAGCATTTGGGTAAATGAGGATAAAAGTGGCCACCTCCAATGTCCTCAATTTAAAATGTACAGTGGGTTGGTTTTTTAGATATTATTTTTAACAAAAACAAATCATGTCTAAAAAGTTAAAAACTTTCCCTTTCGACTCTTTTCTAAAGAAACATTAAATTCCGTCAACTTTTGTTTATAAGGAACGAATGCACGACATGTTTCAAATGATGTCACGTATTACTTCCGTCAAAAGATTTTTAAAAATTAACATTATATATGGACACAAGGTTTTTCTGACATCGAGCAAACCTAAAATTCGCATGTTTTCATAATTCCCACATCGACAGTACAGTAAAAACAAATTGGCAAGTAATGATTTTGTGGCCAAGAGTTCCGTTCCTTTGCTAATATTGAACTTTACTAGCAACTACAATAGGGATCAAACTCTGCTGGTTGTTGATCCCAGTGAGAGAGCATATAATGTCTATACTACAGTAGTTCCAAGATAACCTTGGTGGTGTCTTTGTATCATGACCACAAATTCTCAGGAAACATGTGATGATATGAGCAACTTTGTGTGCTTGATGCCAGTACCGATCCTATTGAAATTCGATCACAGCTTTTGCTGGTGCTCGTGCTTTAAGTAACATTTCATTGTACTCATCCTCAGGATTTGAAAGAGCAACAATAGCCCCTCCTGCCCCTATTGAAGCTTCACCTTCATGTATTATAACCGTTCTAATAACAATATTCAGATCAAATGTTTGATTATATGAGAAATAGCCAATGGAACCTGAGTAGATACCACGGGAACAACTTTCAAGAGAATCGAGAAGTTCCATGGATCTCAACTTAGGTGCACCTGTCATCGAACCACCTGGAAATGCTGCCCTGACACATTCAACTGCACTTATATTTGATTGCTTCTTTCCCTGTATTGTACTCACCATTGTATGCACTGTTGCATAAGACTCTACATCCATAAGACGTGGCACATGAACGGAACCGGGTTCACAGACAGAACCAAGATCATTCCGCAAAAGGTCAACAATCATCAGATTTTCAGCTTGATCCTTCTCACTGAAGAGCGAGAGAGTGTGAGTTAGTTCATAGCAAGGACCAAAGAGGCAAACAAAATACATCCTCATAGCGAAAATTTTCATAAAGAAACTATCACCCTATCAACAGCATTAACTGAGCAAACTTAATGAGAAGGAAAAATGTAGTTCAATCTTTTGAAAATAGTGCTAGAAAAATATAAGATCCACATTACCTATATTGCAGTTGCAATTTTAGTTGTTCGTCTTCTTCCTGTGTTGTGCCACGAGCTATAGTCCCCTTGATGGGTTTAGCTTCCAGTACATCATTCCTGTCCAAACGTAAGAATCTCTCGGGGGAAGAACAACATACGCACAGACTTTCGTTTGAAAAATTAAGCCATGCAGCGTACGATGCTGGATTTTTGTTTCTGAGGTGAAGGTAAAGTCCCAGGGAATCAATTTCTCCTACAATTTTCCTTAACTGAGTAGTGAGGCATAATTCATAACTTTCTCCATCTTTGATGTACTCGAGGCACTTGTGAACATCTTTAATATACTGCTCCTTGGACTTCTCTGCACAAAAGCCCTCCTTGCCTAGAGCAAATGTCATAGATTGCGACACATGTTCATCCAATTTCTTTAAAGCAGAATATTCTAACCTGAGGAGCTTCTTTGCTGTCTCATCCAACCAAGGTGTAATAGCCACACTTCCTTCATTTACGGTCATTATGTACACATCATCATAACGGTGATCAATTACAAGAAAATTGTCCACAAAGAAGAAGCAAGCATCTGGAGGCCTTGACTTGTGACGATTATATGACTTGCCACATTCAACTTTAAGTCCATAGCTGCATATATGAGAATCAATTAGATAACAAAATTTTCGATTTAGTATTACTTTCAAGACAAAAAGGTAAAACAAATTTAAGAGGGGAAGAAACCATTAAGAGACGAAAATCAGTTGACATACGAATATTTTTTCTAGCTCATATTAAATGCATATCTGTTATATTGATATGTACAACAGTAGTCAGCACAAATGCAATGATTAACTTACTTACCCAAGGAAACCAATATATCCACCATAAAATTCAAAAGGCAGCTCTTCAAAATCTTCTTCATTATATTGGAATGAAGCAAGCTCCTAGTCATCATGTCAAGGGACAAAGGTTAGTCTATTTGAATGGACCTGAGGTAAATATTTAAGGAATGAGATGCAAACTTTGCCCTACCCAACCAACCATTTTCAATAGAAAATAAAAGAAAAATAATAAACGAAACCATCAAAGTAGCTACAAATTATCGGAATTAGGATCAAAAAGACAAGCAGCCAAGCTTGCAAAGAGTACTAGAGTATGGGGAGTGGATAGCTAGAAATATCGATAATTATTCATTTAGAGAAAGAAGAAACAACCATAGTCACTCTTGTAGAACTATTTCTTTGATTAATATGGAAACTTTAGAATCTTTTGTGAAGGGTAATAAGCTGATACACAAATACAAAGATGCATAATTATTGTTGTAAATGGGAGAAAGCACACATTTCATTTTAAAACACAACATGCTCAGCTAAATATCGTGAAATGAAAAACCGCGTTCAAAAGGGAAACGTCACACAAGTACCTGGTTCAAAAAATGGAAAAAACCATTTTCCAAGAACAAGCTTCTTTTGGAACCTCGAGCATCTACAACTGATAGATGGCCTCTGCCTCTAGATGCCACGTTACTGAAACATAAATAGAGGTACGACATTCATATAAATCATGACCACAAAAGGAAAGCTTCTCTTAACTAAAATCCAAGTAACTGAACCATTCCACATTCATTCAAAAGAAAAAGGAAAGGAAAAATAAATAATCTTTTTCCAAAACAACTGTGCAGATTATTGTTAACCAACCTTTCCTCTGATAATCTAAATGTCATTTGCTCCCAAAGTGGTCCACCTTTACCACCCATAAAAGAAAAGCGGGCTTTTCCCTAAACAATCAAAAGCAGAAAAGGGGTTAATCATGTCAGTTTCCAAACAAAGCAAATTGGAGAAAATATTTCCAAAGAAAAGCTAAGAAAATAAAAGATCCACCTTCTCTACTGAAGAACTGTCCAACCAAAATGTATTTTCAGCTGTTCCAGTCCCAAAAAGTTCACAAAATATATTCTTGGCTCCACCAACTTTTGCAGCCAATCTATCCAATTTCCTCCATTTCAACTTTAAATTCTTAACACCCGTACTAGATTCTGAAGAAGACATGATAGTACACATTTTATGAGAGTTTCTCTCATCTAGACTGCCGAGTAACTTGCCGGGTCTAGTAGCAAGTCTAAGTGGTTTAGCATCATCAATACCAAATGGTCCACTTCTTGGAATTCCAACCAGTTGACTAGCACCAGGCACCTGCATGCATGCTAGAAGAAATTTATAGCTCATACGAAAATGGTAACTTTACTAATGAAATGTAAATAAGCTAACAGGATAAGGGAAGATTGTACCAAGTTCAACAATTCAAATACAGAATACAAGGCAGTGGCCAAGCACACCTTCTGTCAATCAAAAGTTGCTTTTTAACAGTTACCCTTGAAGAGAAGTCCAACTCTATATATTGTTCTAATACATGGGCAATTAACAGAGTATGTCATAGCTGAAGTGGAGAAGCATATATTGGTTAACGTCTGGAGGGCCACAGTGAAGAATAAATGTAATCCAGGTTACTGACAAGAATTTCTTAAAAGAGATAATTTACCAGGATATTGAGCAATTGTCTCATGAATAAATGTCGAGTCAAACTTCTGCCAGTAGTCCTCTGTCAAATCTTTAAAGTTTTTAAATATTTGCCTCCCATAACAAGTCGCAATGCTTTCTGGATGAAACTGAATATGAAAAAAAATTAAGAATAAATTGCATACAAAGTAAAAATGCAATAACTACAGCACACGATAACATGCTACACCTGTAAACCATAGTGAGGTCTGGTGGTATGCATGACACCCATAAGAACGTTATTCCTTTGTGTCAGTTCCGAAAAGTTAGAAGGCCAAGATGAAATTCCATTATACGTGTCTGTCAAACCATGACTGAAAGAAAGTTTAGAACCAGTCTGACTCTCATAAGCATGAGAGATAAGCCCAGATTTCAGGTTCTCAATATAAGAATGAGTGCCAGAATAAGAAGTCCATGCAATTGGTATAAGCTCCTTAGGGAGTGATCCTGCCTCAAGGATAAGAGAATGATAGCGTACTACCTGCAACATAGCTGGCGTAAATCAGTGTAAAAATCTAAAACTACAAACAAGACTGAACCCTAATTGCTTAACAAATCTAGCAAGTTAGCACATCGAAAATCTCAACTCCAATAACATCACCAGGAAAGAAAACCAGGGGAGAAAGAAAAGCAAACTTTAGGTTCATTTCTTCCAAGTTAAGACAAGAAAACTGACCTTAAATTCAGAATTTATGCCACAAGGGATATTTTGGAACAATCTAGACCCATTGTGCTCAATAACACTGTAAGGCATACACATACCGTAAACTTAACAAAGGAGGAATCAAATGTATACGCATAATAAAGGAAATAGAAAGAACTCAGTTTTTGAAATGAACAACCACAGTAATGCATCATTTACATGCTTGAACCTAGACAAGGCAATGCTCTTCCAAAGACTGCATTAGTATAAAATATTTTCATTGTCCACTTAAACAAAAGAATACACTCAAGAAATTAAATCTCAAGTACCTCAAGCGTCCATGTACTGCTTCAGCTGCATGGACAACTCGGGCTCCATGAACATATCCCAAAGCCTGCCATAGAAAGATAACTGAGCTCAGTAGCAAAAAGAGGAAGAATGCAGTAATAGCCAGTCCATTAACAAAGAAGTGAAAAAAATGAACTGCTCCAATTGAAGGAGATTCAAAGGACAAATCTAAATTCAGCTCGAGTAACAGCAAGTCATCTGACAAAAGAATGAATTCAAATGGCAATTGGTCAATCAAAAGCAAAACATCAGCATGGACATACCTGGTGTCCAAGGCAAACACCCAAAATAGGAATATCCCAGCACTCGATTAGCAATTGAAGACATATTCCTGTAAGTTTCAAATACATCTGAAATGTAGTCATGCAAATTTCATCCATTAAAAATTATACGCTAACACGAAGTTGAAAAAAAAACCCACCTCCATTTATATAAACATTTGAGTAACAGTAAATTACAGAGTTATAAGGTCAAAGTCAACCATTTTGACCATGTAGATAGTACAAGAGCATATTTCTGCTTCCAGAATCATAATTTAACAATTGCAGGCAGAAAGTACAAAAGGTATAGGAACATGATTAGCTGAGGAACTTGATTAGCTTTCTTACCTATATCTGCTGGACATGCTGGAGAACCAGGCCCTGGTGATATAACAACGTTGTCAAATGCTTTTTCTTCATACAAGTAATGACGCACATCCTCCCACGTCCATTCATCATTTCGCACAACCACGGGAGGAACTGGCAGTGCCAAAACCAGAAAAACATTTTAAAACAACTTTTCTACCATTTTATGTGCTTGATTTCAACCAAAACATTCGGGATTTCACAAATTCATTTAGGATGAAATACTGACGTATAAGAAAAATGAGCCCTAAAATTGCATACAGAAAAAGTCACTGACCCCCATTAACGACTGCTAATTCTTGATAGATGTTGTACGTGTAACTATCATAGTTGTCAATCAACAATGTCCTCACATATTCTTGTTTCCGTCTAGGATCATCCAGCTGTTTTCTCCATATTAAGGATCCTTCTAACTGTCCAGGCATTAACTGACTACAAACCACCAGCTTTTTACGAGTAGCATAAGATTCATGAACATTCTGATTGTTGTTGGTGTAACCAACTCTCCGAAAGCGATTAAAGAAAGGTAATTTCAGATTAGTACAGAGAAGACCTCCGAGAAAAGGATCTGATAGATTCAATAATGATGAGTGCAAAGTATAATTCATTTCGAACTTGGGTGGGGATTAACAAATTAGTCTAAGAACCTCCTTATCTGCAGTCCTTTCAGGTAAAAAGATGCTCCAATATTAGAGTTGAACTGAAACTTGGAAACACACTCTTTTCTGGTACAAGATTCGGAAGTCTTGACAATGTAGACCTGTAAGATCGTTCAATAAAAATTTGTAAGTAAAATTTCCATTGTAGAACTATACCAACTTGCTACTCTACTAGTTAGAAACACTGTTTTCCAATATAAATTTCAGATTGTTGCATATCTACACCAAAGAAAATGAAAACACACAACGAGAATTCGTTAAACAAGGTCCAAAAGAAAAAGAAAAAAAGATGTAACAAACATGTCACTCTTTCGTTACTGAATCATGTTATCATCCAGTAACACAACATAGGCATCAGATAAACTAACGTTATTTTTCTAGTACATCACGAATGCGTTACAAGCAACAGATCTGATCAATCTATTAGTAAAAAAGATACGCAATAATCAAGATTAAACAGCATCTTGAATACAAACATACAAGAAACGTATCCAAACCGTCATCATGTCCAACAAAAAAGAAAAAGAAACAAAAGCAAGAATTAAATAACAGGAGCATGCAATCAGTAAAGCAACTAAGGCGCACAAATCTTGCAAACAAAGTATACACGAAGAACATATGTAGATGTGTCTGAGGGTATAAATCTGGAAGGAGGGAGATGCAAATCAAACCTTAGAAAGATAGAGATGGAAAAGTGAATAAAACCTCAGAAAGATAAGGGACAGAGACGGACAGTGAGCGAGAGACAGAGGCACTGCATATATGCATATACATAAATCATAATGTATGTGAAGGCGGAGAGCGGAAGAGAAATAGTGGAGGCGCCTACCGCGTACTATGGATGCAATCTGGGCCGTACATTTTTTAATAGCGCCTCAGTGCACTATTAAGTGTTATCAAAAAGCTGACTATTTTACTAATTTGACAAAACTACTTGCAATCCCTCCCGACAATTGTTTACCCGCGAATGGGACCCGTATACTATATTTAGATTCGCCAACTCTGAGGGGGAATCCTGTGGCCTCCTGAGTCGTAGTATTGTATTTTTATCTTTAATTTTGTAATAAATTTTACCTAAATTAATTATTTCATTGATGTTTTAGGTTCTGTATAGTAATTGTAACACTGTTGTACTCCTCTCTTTCGTCCCTTATTTATATTTTCTTCGATCATGAATTAATCAAAAGGACTTAAACTGATGGGTTGGTATGATCTGCTCTAGTTTGACTTCTTTTGTTTGGACCTAGTTATAGTCAGAGGAGGCTAAGCCACCGAGAACTTGGTTGGGACAGCTCCACCAGCTCATTTGACGTAGGGTCTTAATATGTGACTCGGGAAAAATGTCACGAACATTGCATTGGAGTTAGGATTGATTTTAATTTTAATGCATTATAGTATTAGTAGTATTTAATATTAGAAATATTTTGAATAATTTTTTAAAATTATAAAATAATTCATAATTCTTTTAACTTTGCTTGCTTTCCTATTTTAAAATATCATAATAACATAACTTTGATATAATAATTATCTTTTGTTCTTATCGATCAAAGTAATAATGGTTAAAAAATGAGTCATTCTTTTCAAGTATTGACTGTATAAATAAATAGCATCTATATTAGTATAAATAATAACTACAATTAATACAATAAAATTTAATTAATTCTTATGCAATTACAAAATTAAAACTAATACAAATTACTTAAAATGTTACAATTGATCATAACAAAATATCATATAGTAAGACCATAATAAGTCCATAACAATAAGAGTAATTGGCTACAAATGCAATAACATGAAACAAAAGCATTTATAGTTATAAATTTCAAATCTATATTGCAAGTTTAAAATTTATCATATACATCAAATACAAATGAAACCAAAAGTCAAGAGAAAAAAAAAAGAGAAACTTGAAGTTTTATTTTGTGACATATCTACTTAAATCTAATGTTTTGAAAACTAGATCAGAAGTTAAACCGATAATACAAAAATTTTAAGATTTACAAAGTTCAATCGGTAGTAGACTGTCATAAAACTAGCTAAAGATTGAATAAAATTAAAGAATTTAAAATATGATTAAAATAGTTTATCCTTATCCATCGAAGAATATAAAGTTTAATTGAAAAAGATATTGCTAAATAAAATTTATTTATTTATTTTAGTTTATAAATATTTATTAATTAATAAAAATTGGCCAATTAATAAATAAATTAATCAATTTTTAATAAAAATAGTTATTATAGTAAATTGAACCAAAAAGTTGAAAACTGAATTAAAAAATTGAACGATTCAAGATTTTTACGGTTAAACTGGTCAACCGATTGGGTTTTTTAATCATTGCTTAAATCATATTAATCCTCACTTTTATTTGATACAAAGTCTTCATTATTAAAAAAAATCTCATCATCACATTCATTCAAGTTAAATACATTAAAAAACATGTCAATACTTTTTCATTCACTATCACCTCCTATCTTACTCTCATTATTATAAAATTTGATTCCTTTAAAATTCGATTCGTTAAGAGAATAATATGATCAATAGAACTACTTGTTCTAATAAGAGTCTTAGTAAATAAATACAATCATATTATTAACTTATTATAGAAGTATAAAAAATATTTTAAAATTAATAATGTAACACCCCACTCCCGCAAGACACGTGCCCAACATCTATAGATGATATCCGAGTCCGTGCCCCGCGAGGATGGCGTGCTAGATCACTTAGTCAGTCAAAAATTTAGTATAATTTTTTTTAAAGAGTACGCGAAAATCAGTAATCGAAAATTTGGGCCACTTTTATTCAGAAACATTTTCATTTGCAAGAGTATTGCTTTTTCAACTTCCAATTCAATCTTCTCAATCATCTCATTCACTTAAACTATCATGAACCATACAAAACTACAT
>JANIJF010000211.1:32565358-32578593 GCA_024520955.1 Erythroxylum bequaertii | reverse complement strand
ATGGATGACCTAGGCGTAGATGATACAACCAAATGGTATCTTTATTTGAGGAACTGAGAAATGACAAAGATAGGTTGTTGCTCCTAACTCTTTGAGGCAATTCAAGTAGGTAGAGGCTACCCCTTTTCTTAGCAAGTCCAATCCTCCTCCCCGAGACCTGATCCTGAAAAACACAGTAGAAGGAAAGAAAGTAGCATAACATTTATCATGGGTAAACTTTTGAATAGAAAGTAGGCTAGCCGACAGTTTTGGAATATGGAGAACCCTTTTTAGAATAAGGGTAGGTGTGATGTGTATATCGCCGAAATCTGCAATAGTAACTAGAGAGTCATTGGCAACTACAATCTTTTGTTACTTGGGCATGGGGTATAAGTGTGAAAGAGTTGAAATGTGGGTGTTATATGGTCTGTGGCACCTGAGTCTATTATCCAAGAATTGGTATGAAGATTTTCTTAGGCATTCATGTAGATAGGGAGTAAAGGTTTACCTGAAAGAGCCAAAGAACAAGTCTTAGAAGGTTTTTCAATAATCCCCAACAAGCTTCTCAGCTTCTCAATTTCTTCACTGTTTAATTCCATTGTTCCTAAATTTTCCTCAACTTTAGGCTGATCTACCATATGTGCTTGGGACCTCTGTTGTCCCCCACGGTTTCCCCATTCTCGACTTGGTAGTTGATAGAGCTAGGAGGCCATTAGTTTACAGTAGGCGTAAGAAGAAGTTGGCGAATCCTAGCACGTGAGTTAGTTACAATTAAGTGGCAGGTGTCATCTAATAATTGGGGTAGGATGGGATATATAAGGAGGGGAATGTTGTGTAAGAGGGCATGCATGTATTCTGCAGTGAGTATATGGTTAGGGAGGTACAACCCCTCATATAGGCTGATTAGTATTTCGGTTGTAATAGCTTATTTCTACAGAATATCAATATACCATAGTGAATTGATGAGATTGCTTTGATCCATCTGATTCTTTTATACTCATTATACTGTTATACTTGGGTGAGTTCTATCAATTGGTATCAGAGCACGTTCTTGGTGCCATTAGATTGAATTTGTTTCGGTAGTGGATGGTAGTGACTAGAAGAATGGAGAAAATTGACTTGATAGAGAGGAGTGTAGCAAACCTAGCTGAGATGTTGGAGAGAAATGACGAGAAGACACGCTGACTGTAAGAAGCATTGCTGGAAATGATGCAACATATCAAAAGAAAAGGAGCAGAGTCCTCCAAGGGAAAATCGGTAGTGGAGACTACTGAGGAAACCGAAGGAAATGGAGTGGGCGAGTCGGCAGAAACAAGGCAGGGAAGTAATATGAAATTTGAGGGGATTAGGAGGTTTGAAGCGAGAGAGGAAGGAAGAGATTATGAGGAGAGAGGAAGAAGGTTAGAGATTCCGATTTTCAGTGGAGAGGACGCATATGGCTGGTTGAATAGAATAGAAAGATATTTTCAGTTTAATGGGGTTGTCGACCATGATAAAAGGGACGCAGTCGTAGTGGCGATGGATGGTAAGGCACTGGTGTGGTTCAACTGGTGGGAGGCATGAAACGCAGCTGCTGAATGGAAGGAGTTTAAATCAGCCGTGCTTAAGCGTTTTCAGCCAACGTTAGCTAAGAACCCATATGAGCTTCTGTTTGGACTGCAACAATCTTCGACGGTGATGGAGTACCGAGAAAACTTTGAGTTGTTAACCGGGCCATTGCGACACATTGATGAAGAAATTCTCACGGGGTTGTTCTTGAATGGATTAAAGATGGAAATCAGGGCTGAACTTAAGCTGCACCATGCTGGGTCTTTGAGTGAGGTGATGGACATGGCGCTACCGGTGTAGGAGAGGAATTTAATTGTGAAGCAAGGCAGTGCGAGTCCCATGCAACGACAGATCCTCAACAAGCCAGCTCAATTCCACCGATCCACCACAGTGGACTTCCAACCTAGACCCCCAGTAACGATGGAAACGAAAGGGAGTGCGGCAGCTTTAAACCCGATCCCACCCCAAAGAGACGAGACTGGAGGAGCTAGGAGACGTAATTTCCGACAACTCCCACTCAAAATGCTTAAGGAGAGGTATGAGTAGGGGTTGTGTTTTTATTGTGATGAAAGATTCGGCCCCAATCACGTTTGTAAAAACAAACACTTTTGGGCATATATTATGGAGGATGAAGGAGAGAATGAGCCACCAGAGGAAGTGTTTATGGATGCAGAAGGTGACGACAGTGAATGTAAACCATTGCAGTTGAATATGATGAGTGTGATGGGGTTAACTACGAAGAGATCATTTAAAGTATAGGGGAATTTGAAGGGAAGAAAGGTGGTAATATTAGTGGATTGTGGGGCCTCTAATAATTTTATTTCAAAGTCATTAGCGGAGGAGCTATCCCTATACATGTTAGACACTCCAGCATTCTTAGTATAAGTGGGAGATGGACATAAAATTAGAGAAAAAGGGGTCTGTGAAAAGCTACAAATGGAGATGCAAGGGGTATATATAAAAGGGGACTTCTTTTTGTTTGCTCTGGGAGGAGTAGACGTGGTGTTGGGGTTGGATTGGCTTAAAGGATTAGGTGATATACAAGCTAATTTTAAGGAGTTAACGTTGAAATGGAGGGAAGGAGATAAGCGGTTCAGTTTGAAAGGAGAACCAGCATTGATGAAGTCGGTGGCCACATTAAAATCACTTTACATATCAGTGGGAGAAGGAGGAGAAGATTATCTAGTCAGTGTGACAAAAATGGAATCGCAAGAGACAGCCATGAAATGGACAGTGCAACTCCATAAATTGTTAGCTGAATTTACTGATGTGTTATCCCCACCCGTAGGGCTGCCTCCTCAAAGAAGTCATGACCATGCAATCACTCTAAAACCAGGGGCTAAAATACCAACAGTAAGACCCTATAGATATCCCTATTATCAAAAAAATGAAATAGAAAAGATAATGGGGGAATTACTTGCTGCTGGAATTATACAACCAAGTGTGAGTCCCTTTTCTAGCCTACTGATCTTAGTAAGGAAAAAGGATGGAGGATGCAGATTTTGTGTGGATTTTAGGGCGTTGAACAGGGTGACTGTAGAGGATAAATTCCCAATACCTACAATTAATGAGTTATCGGATGAGTTGGGAGGGGCTAAGATGTTTTCGAAGCTGGACCTTAAGAGTGGCTACCACCAAATTAGAGTCTGAGAAGAGGACATACACAAAACGGCCTTCCAAACACACGAAGGTCAATACGAATGGCTGGTGATGCCTTTCACATTGTCCAACGCACCCTTTACCTTCCAATCATTGATGAATGAGGTATTCCGTTCCCACCTACGCAAGTCCGTTCTAGTTTTTTTTTTTTTGGATATTCTTATATACAATCCAA
This sequence comes from Erythroxylum bequaertii, assembly GCA_024520955.1. Classification (NCBI taxonomy): domain Eukaryota; kingdom Viridiplantae; phylum Streptophyta; class Magnoliopsida; order Malpighiales; family Erythroxylaceae; genus Erythroxylum; species Erythroxylum bequaertii. Next base: position 32,575,232 of record JANIJF010000211.1, on the reverse strand, counting down.
ATTTTGAGCAACATTTGGAAGATTTAAGGGTTGTCTTGTCTATCCTCTGGAGTCATAAGCTGTATGTTAATGAGAAGAAGTGCGATTTTGGCAAAGAGCAATTAAAATAATTGGGGATTCGAAAGGATGCTAATGGAAATGAGGAGGTATTAATTTAGTGGCACGATTTACCTACATTTGAAAATTCATGGGAACCATATGCTGCAATTTTAGAGCACTTTCTGACATTCCACCTTGAGGATAAGGTGCGAGCTTTGGAGGGGAGTATTGATAGAGCTAGAAGGCCATTAGTATACAATAAGTGTAAGAAGAAGTTGGAGAATCCTAGCACGTGAGTTAGTTACAAATAAGGGACAAGTGTCACCTAATAATTGGGGTAGGATGGGATATATAAGGAGGGGAATGACATATAAGGAGATATGCATGAATTTCTGGATTGTGAGTTTGTTTAAGAGGTACAACCCCTCATATAGGTTGATCCGTATTTAAGTTGTATTGGCTTACTTCTATTGAATATCAATACATCATACTAAATCGATGAGATTGTTTGATCCATCTGATTCTTTTATTCTAATAATACAGTAATACTTTGGTGAGTTCTATCATATTTACGTGCCAAAAACCACCTTCAAGGACTTCTTTAGCTGAATCTTTCAAGCTAAACTTGAAAATGAACAATTCTTAACTAATCAAGAATTGTTCTAATCCTTGTTTTTTCCAGGCTGATAACACCCATTAATGGACTATAAGAAACGCTAGTCCCTTATCAGAAGAAGCCAATTAGAGAAGAACACCTTTTAACTCCATGAATTTTGATATGTATCGCTATCTCCCACAACTTGTATGTAAGATTTGTATAGCCTCCATGGAAGCATTTCCTGAAGTTCTGATAATGATATCACCTGATTCATACGAGCTATTCACCTGTATGTTTGCTTGGTTTGAAGCCAAATCAGATGACAAGGAGAGTTTTGTTTTAAGATGGCTTTTCCTTACTTGAGAAATACATTCGAACTTGCGAAGAACTAGTCCCAGTATGTATAATGATTTCTTCTTGTGCATGACAGGAACTCTGATTCAGTAACGCATTTAAAAAAGCATCCTTGCTATTGGTGCATCAAATGTCAATTGAGTGATGCTTATGCAAAATCTCTCATTATTTTGTTCCATTCAACTGTCAATCAGAATTATAACAATCACTCGTGGTGCATGATCTGTCATTAACATTCATTTGATTTGGGGGCATTATGTAGAATTTATCTTACATTTATAAAACGAGCGGAGAAATGATATAAATTGTTTTGAGTTTCACATACCAAATTCCAGATTGGAATGGAATCTACAAATTGATAAACCTCCTTCAACTGTCACAGAGAATTATATGCCATGTATTATTTCAAATATTCTCCGCCAGAGAACTCCGTGGATCAGCTCTCAAATAATTCTCCAGTGTAATATTGCTTGTGGACCATCTTTCTGTACTCTAAAGAAAGAGAAGATACTAAATTCAGTAGAACGAAATGAAAAAGAAATTCCTTTGCTACAATAAGATAAATCATAAACAAGTGCACAGCCTATTGAGATCATATTGTACAACAATGTTCACATCATATAATCTTTTGATTTTGGTATTGTGAACGCCACAAACCCACAACTAACCAGTCAGCAAAAGAATCTGTATATGAGCAAGTTTCTAAGAGCTCATGTAGACTGAAGACATAGTTCACATATCGGTACAAATCTGACCTTCCTTGTTGTTCCACAATTTTGCGGCACAGCTGTTAAGAGGACTATCAGGGTTTGGTTCTGCATACAGTAGTGCAACAGCAAAGCTAAGACAGAAGTAAAGACAAAGTTCAAATATGAAGGAATAACAAGCATACCTCCCAATAGACTTTGTATGGACAAAAGAATGGTTCTGCAGTCGTAAGCAGAAGACCACTTATCCTGTGAAGACAAAAGAGTATCATATTAACAATTGGGAGAGAATAAAAGAAAATTACAAATCAAGCAAACAAGTGATTCTATTTCTACAGTAATATACAGTCGGAACAAGATACGAATAAACACTTTGAAAAGGACCAGACTTTCAATCTTTAGGCCAAGCTTAAACTAATAGGAAATGATCTCCTTTAAACCATAATTTTCTAGCGCAAGATTCTACAACAGATACATAAGAATAAATGCAAAGAGAGTTTTCCTTCAAACCATAATTTTCTAGTGCAAGACTATGCTACAGATACATTTGAATAAACATATACAGAGAGAGAGTTTTCCAGGTGCAATCTCAAACTTTCGTTTGGAGAAAAAACAGGTTGACTGATATACCTGAAGAATGTCAAGGCATATGTTGCCAAATTGATCAACATTTGGATGAAAGCACAAAGTATCAAATTTCACTTGGGGCGCTTTGAATGGGTAATCCACAGGAAAGCGCAAAGAAAGTTTGTAGGATAAACCTTCATACATGGTTCCTTTTCCACCCTGAATTGTGCCAACCCATGTAAATATGCTCTCACCTTCAGGAAAAGCAGACACGCCAAGGTCGCTTCCACACATCTGAAGAAGCAAATATCCTAAACGCTTTAGGTTCCATTAGAAGATGGAAAACGAAACAGGCCATGCATCAAGATCTGGACTACTAAAAGAATGAAAATCGGCGATTCGATAAATCAATAAGAGCACACAAGTACAGTGAAAAATCAAAATAAACAAGAAAGAAACAGCAAAAATCTAAAAGCAAGGAAGCCGAAGATCTTGACATACCATAAGGGACATCAATTCCTTCTGCAACCTGTTAAAGACAACGCAGAAAAGGAAAAAAAAAGATTGAATCAACATATCATCCAATAAGAAATGAACTTGGTCCAAGAAATACGAATTGTAAGGGATATAATTCAAGGAAAATAATCCGAAAGAAACTAAGAACAGTCTATTGATAATTAAGGATGCCAAAACATTACAAGAATGATAAAAGATATTCCCCTGGAAACAAATAGAAACAGAAATAGAGTAACAACCTTTGGGAAACAGAGGTCGTGTCGACAGTTGTCGGAGGAGAGGCGGGCTTCTTCGACGGAGTTGAAGCCGTATGACGCAGATGTAGTGGCGAGTTATCAACAGTAGAATTCGGTCTCACTTCCATTTTCACAATCAAGATAAAAATTTCCAGCACCAACTGAAGATCAAAATTTACATGGAAGCAAAAAAAACCGCCAGATTCTGAAAAGAGTAACAGTCGATCGAGTGATCGATAGAGAGAGAAGGCAGATATGGAGCAATCTTTGGTGACAGTTCGTTCCGTTTCCTTTTCTGTATTATCAGAAATGTGAGGAGACACAGACACTAACGATAGATCCAAAAGAGAAAAACAAAAAGTCTATTAGATGTGACGAGGCGTCGATGGTTGGACCTGGGGAGGATAAAATTGAGGCATAAAAGAGGATAATAAGAAAGAAGAGTGGGACGATGCGAATCACGAGAATAATATATCTTTGAAGAATTTGGTAAATCTGGATTATTGTTTATAATGATTTATATTTTTTTTAACAAAAGACCCGTGTGATCGCTATCTTTCATATGGGCGTTAAATAAATTTTTGAATTAACGCAATAATTTGTAAATTATGTTAATTCAGTACTTTGTATTTAGATGCGTATTGAATAAATCTCTAAATTGTTGCAATAGTTTGTAAATTATATTAATTGGATTTTTTGTACTAGACAAATTCTGTACAACATATTCGATCGAAAAAAGATTTATAACATTATATATAAAATCCACGCAACAACAAGAAGTTGGGTTATGGAAAGAGGCCAATGATGGATGGTGAAGATAACAAACGTAAAGAAGTAGAAGAGCATGAATTAGAAGTCAAGATTAAATCATTTAAAGCTTAACCAAGCAAAGTCAAACAGTTTTGATAACATTTATATTGAACTTAAGGGAATTAGTCTAAGTATTTTGTTACGTTTGAGGGGAAGTGTGGAATAAATCTTCATTGTGTCATAGACTTCCAACTTTTAAATCTACGTCTGTAACATTCTTATAGAGAAAAAACTCCATCGAAGACAAGGAAGCTGTATCATGTGTTGGGTTAATATTAATGTTAATGCACATATTGTTGTTAGTTTAGAGGATGTGCATATTATATTAGTTAACATTAATTTTGTTTTTGAGGATTTGTTATTGTAATTTTATTGATAGTGACATCATTCAAAATGTTAGGTTTAAGCTGACATTGAGTGATGTTCTTTTATGTTTCAAGCCTAGGAACCATATAAGCAACATGGTGGGATGATTGTGCTAAGTATAGGAAATTAATTTCTAAATTCCTTTACAATATTCTAATTCTTTACGCATATGTTACTTCAGTATACCTATCATTTTGTTAGCAGATTTTCATCAATTTTGTTATAGTATGGTTCCTTGATTTTATTTGGATAGTTACATAATGAACTCTATGTTTACCCAAGTTATCTTAGCATCTTTAATTTGATTATGAAAAGAAGGATAATAAGAACTATGTTGGAATTGAATTTGATGTTTTAATGTTATTAGGTGGATGCAAACCAAGTGTTAAAGGAAAACCTGGACAAATGTTTATCAAATATTGATTTCTTGTATATTATTTCCAAGTGCACAATAAATATTGCTAATGATTTAGATATTAGCATTGATGTGCATGCAGGCGAGCTGATATATGTGTGATCATTACTTTGTTTTTTTCTATAAATGTTATATTTTGAGAAATAATGGTTTAGATATATGATTTGGAGTTAAATATTTTCTTATTCATAGTTTTTGTCCTTATAATTTAGAATGATCATTATGGTGGTGCTATTTTTCATTAGAAGTAGAGGAGATAAGGATAATAAACTCAAATCATATACATGATGGCATTAAGCAAAACCTAAATGAAGCATTAATGGATTGTAACTCAATGTTTGTAATAAATTTGATAAGATAAGATCCATTGCATTTTCTTACACTCTAACAAAAATTTTGTATGTAACTATAGGCACATGTTTTATGGAAAGTGATAATGTCACTTGATTTGTAGTGTGATGTTACATTTTTCTATCTACATTTCCACTCTCTTTTGCAGGAGAATTACCAAAGTAAGAGAATATATAAGAATAACAATTTGTAACCCTTTATTTGAATGCAATTTTATTTTTTTCATTTACACAATATTATTGAGTTTATTTATAGAGATTGAATTACCTCTTCTCTAATTTCATGATGCTATATAATGATAAGAATATGGCATTTATATATTTAGTGACTTAGAATTTTTGCATGAGCTAAGCACTTGGATTATGGATTATGGTAGGTTCATATATTTATGTTTTGTAAATGTTCAACATGTAATATGTTGTACTCACACAAATGACATGCAGTGAAAGCATCCAACGGAGTTCCAGAATCACCTTTGTAACTAAGTGATCTCAAATGGCTACAAACTCAATATGTCATTAATAACTTCATCCTATAAATAAATTATGGAAGAAAAACACACACTTGAAAAATAATTCGATGATTGTTTTTAAATTAATTATTATAATGTAGATTGTTGTTTGAAAGATAATATACAAAATATTTTAAGAATGAATATCACATTTTTAATTTTAAATATAATTATGTATTTGTAAGGATGTTGCTTGAATTTAGAAGTATGTTCCAATTTGGTATGGTTGATTATATAGTGGTCATATCTAGAAATATTTTTAATATTATGACACATCTCTTTTAATACACAAATTCCAGCAAAATAAAGTCACTAGCAATTGAACCATTAATCAATAGCATAATATCATAACTTTACGTTCCAAATACCACGAGCCTTAAAAAAATATTACGAACTTGATATTGAAGAACCACCAATCTTATATATATATATATATAATTAGTAGTTATATGTGTAAATTAAACATGCCTTTGATATTTAAAACTCTTTAACTTAATGTAAACAAAGCATACCAATGTATATAGCAAATACTATAAACCTATAAAAACATAATACCATCTTAATCAAGAAATAACTTTTTTTGTTAAAAAATAGCAATACTATATAGAGAAAATATTATCACCCTGTGTAAAATAATTTTTCCTCATTGCTCCAAACCGTCACTTCATTTTGCAAATTCCATAACCTAAACAAATATTACTACACAAATTAACATTTCTTGTATTACAAAAATGCTTTAACTTAATAATTCAAATACCACCATCTTTTATAAGGAATACTATTAGTGTAATAACAAAACTAGTATTATATAAATAAAATCTAATTAGATTTATTAAAGAACATGCCACCACCCTATGAAAATAACACCATATAGAACTTGATTTTACAGATACCAAACCATATTCGTGATAAGTTTCCCAAAGGGACAACTTATTTGACACAATTCACTATAAGTCTAAGTGGCTTTTTTTTTTTAATAAAAGAGATAAATGAGCATGATTTGAAACGTGTGCCAAACTATGTTCATGAAAGTTTTAATAAAAGGACATAATAATGGATACAATTTGGTATACATCCATTTTTCAAATTGTATTTATGATCAAGATAAATGAATATGATTTAGTATATAAGTATGTACCAAACCATAGTCACAAAAAGTTTTATAAAGGACATGCTATTGGACATAATTTGGTACACACCTATATGCCATGGTTATAAATGTAATTTAGTACATGGTTATATACCAAACCATAGCCATGTAAGGTTTTCTAAATAGAAAAAGGATTAGATACAATTTAGTACATACTCATGTATCCAAACATGTTCATTACAAGTTTTGTTGAACATAGTTTTATGCACGACTATTTGGTTAACCGTGCTCATAATTTAGGGTTATTTCTATAAATATGGTTGGCAACACACATATATGGTCAAAATTGTTGAATTTCTTTGAGATCCCTTACATAATCTAATTACAAATCTATCATACCTAGAAAAATTTTGAAAATATGAGTAAGAGACTATTATCAAGTAAGAGGACGGGTGTATCTAAGAGATAGTTACCTCCATACACTTACGAAACGAGTATATACATCCTATGCTGTGTTTCAACAGTGAAGATCACATATAAGAGTATTAAATCCTAAGAACTAGACCTATTGAATCTAATAAAAAAGTTGATATGATAAACTGGATTGGTGGTAAAGGTGATACATAGTTGGAAAGGCAAGGTGGGCAAGAATTTTCTTGTGTTTAAAGATACGTATACAGAGCTAACCCTAGAATTTTTGTCAATATTGGATCTGAAGAGCGATGTAGCTAGATATCACCCTAATGAAATTACTTTTTAGATGGGTGGTAAACATTTCTTTATGTAAATTTCAGAATTTGGTATGGAATATAGGTTGTACTTACCTGAGTTTGTGCCTACATGTTCATACCAAGCCTTTGCAATTAACTTCCCTGAAGATATATCAACATTTGTGGATTTTTGGTGTTATATATTGCATGGAATTTGTAACTAAAATTCCAATCAAATAAAGAGTTCACACATTATATCACGAAAAATTTTGCAAAATTCCAAAATCCTAAATCTAGTATTTTTAGGACAAAATATCCTTAAACATTGTAACACACCCAATTATTCTTGTATAAACAAGTGAAATTAATAAGAATACTTACTTAGGTGTTCCTAATTTATAAGAAAAACACGAGAAACTGAACAAGAGATTGAGAGAGTGATAGCGAGAGAGTGAGATAGAATAGAGAAAGTGAGAAGAATGAGGGATTAGGGAAAACTTAAGGGTTGTCGCAGACTTACACCATTTGCTACGCGGTCGTGTAGCTGACCATATAGGTCACTGACCTACAACCTGTCGCTAGCTTACACGATTAGTTACATAGGCATGTATCTAATTGTGTAAGTCTACACAAGCGTTTCTAGAGAGTTTGTAGCTCGCTATACACGTGTGCAACATTAAAAATACATGAAAATTCTTAAAATTTTGCACTCAAAGTTATGAACCTTAATATACATACCCTAACACAAAAATTATGTATAATCTCATCAGATGCATAATTTCCTAACCTAAAACACCTTAAACCTCAATCAATTATTCTAACAGTAAGATAAAAATAAAATGAAATAGAATTTAAAAATAAAAACTAAACTAATTTTTGGGTTGTCTCCTATGTAACGTTTGTTTAACGTTATTAGCTTAACATACCTTTCATGCTCAAGGTGGCTAATAAAAATGTTAATTTTCTAGTCTTACCATAGGTTTTATGACCTCCAAGTAAGCTACCTATTGTCTCTTATTGCCACATTTATCTTTAGTATATTGCATCGAAATTGAAAAAGCTTTAGTGCTCCTTTAATGGTAGAGTCCTGCAAAACATCTAAAAATGAATCATTACAAGCCTCACTAGCTTCAGTGACAACAATTTGTTCAAAAGCAGGATTAATGGCCTTAGACACTTTAAAAATAACCTCTTCTTCTGCCACCCTTAATTTTAACTTGCCATCTTCAACATCTATTGTTAACTTAACAGTCATCAAAAAGGGTCAACCAAGGACTAGAGGCACTTCTACATCTTCCTCTATGTCAAAAATCACAAAATTGATTGATAGCTTCTATACTTATAAGAAATTATCAATGTTAAAAATTGCAAATGCACGGTGTATCAGTAACTAGCATAAGCAAATAAGAGTTGATTCCACGAAAATTGTAAGTACTAATAATTACCCTTTTGTGTTATCTAACCATTGATTCAGAATATGGATTTAATTGGAAATTAAACTAAACAACTAAACTAAGGATTAAACAATATTGAACTTAGAACGAGGAAATTACTAAGAAAGTCGATATCAAATAATAGTACCTAGGTGATGAATCCCCCTAAGAATCCTTAAATATTAGCCCTTTATTATGCAATTATATTATTGATTATCAAACCATGCAAATTCTTATCTTATGTTAATATCTTTCTCAAGACTACTAACAACTAATCCATCATTTGATTAACAAAAATCTTTCTAGTTAAAACCCTTGGGATTGCATTATCAATTTATCAATTTCACTATTAGGTTGCACCTTAATCTAGAGGATTTATGTTGACTTATCTCTAGATTTGCATGCAAATCCTTCCAATTATGTTAGATCTATTCATATAAGAGGATTTCTTAGTCTCAACCATATGAAATAAAATTATGAACTAATATTCCAAATATATTAGAATAAGAATAAAACGTATAGTTGAATTGCAATAAACCAATCAATAAAATTGCTTTAAACAAAAGATCAAACCATATTGTTATCACAACTTATTCATCACACCTAGGCACTGACCAAATTTAGTTCCTATTCATAGAAACAAAACAAAAGATAAATATACAAAAGAACTAATAGAAAATAAAAAAAATCATAATTCTAATTCCCCCTTTTTCTTCTAACGCATCTTCTTACAAAACTGCTTTGAATGTTATCATCTATCAAATTGTTTGATGTATTCTTCATGTTTTCCTTACCCTTTGATCAGAGTTGTTACGTCTCTATGGACCTCGGGTCGTCTCTCTAAGTTGGAACTGACTAAAAAGGTTTAAGCTAGCCTATAAGTCAAAAAAAAATGCTATTAAAGTTGATAAAAGAAGGTGGGTTTTGCAAGTTGATCAGAATTGAGCAAATTAACTAAATTAAAGAAAATTGTATAAAACGTATATTTTTGGATTTTTGGGAATTTTAAAACAAACAAAGTTCAAACTATGATCAAATTGGATAAAGTCCTCTTGAAAATGAGCTTAGGCTATCCCGGTTCAAATCAAATTTTCGGAGATGAAATCCACTAAGTTTTCAAAAGATCAACCCTAAAGGACTCTTTAGGTCCAAGGATTTAATTAATGAACTC
>JANIJF010000211.1:32509555-32523987 GCA_024520955.1 Erythroxylum bequaertii | reverse complement strand
ACCGTTGGATTAAATGGGCGGTTGGGATGGATTGCGTGGTCGTCCATCCCAACTCGTCCTTAGTATATATACTTAAAGAAAACGCTCGGTAGGTTTTAAGAAAAACCAAACAACCACAACTATTTAATTAAGCCTTCCACGACGTTTTCTTCAACAAAACGTTGCGGGTTGTATTTTGCGACGTTTTGTTAATCAAACGTCACAAAAAATATTACAAATTTACGACGTTATCATAAAACGTTACAAAAAGTTGGAACTTTTTGTGACGTTATTTAAACGTCACAAAAAGTCTGAACATTTCGTGACGTTTTATAAAAAAACGTCCCGAAATGTATATTATTCTTGTAGTGGAAGCCCCTGTCGAATTACTTGAAGTTCCACATTAATGATTAAACACCATCCCACTTTAAAAGAAAGAACCAACAAGCAAACACCTCTACGATTCTGCAGAATCCCACCAGCAGCAGCCTCCCCTGAATTACCATGACAGCTCCTATCAGTATTTATTTTAATCTATCCAAATTTAGGACATTCCCAAGAGACCATATGATGGGCACTGGTACGGTTTGGCCTAACGTCCTAAAGAAACATGTTCTCCATGGCCAACTTGCGAATCTGTTGACATTGCACCAATGGGGAAATAATTTCATTTTGAAATATAAGGAAAATTCTTGACTTTCAAATAACCCATAAACAGCTTGCAAAAAGATTTATATTGCATTTACGTATTATCGATAAAATATTCCTATGTATTAATTTATTAAGACTAGATATTAATAGAGTAAATACTACATATTATATTTCTTTCTTATAAAAGAATAGTCAATCTTATAGACTAAAGTATGAAGATACTTAAATATATTTTGAGACTATTTATGACTTGATCTAATCTTAGTAGCTCAGCTAGTAGCATTTGGATATAATATGAATTATATGGGCACAGTTGAGTAAGCTCACTAAAAAAAATAGAGAAAATATTCCAATATTTTTTATTAGTAGTGATTTAAATAATTCTTTTATAAGAGTGAATTGAGATTTAAAAATAATATTTTCAAATATCAAATATAAAATAATTACTAATTATTAAGAAATTAATTTAATATTCTATGTCCAATTGAAATATATAATGATGAAAGAATTAAATTATATGTTATAGCCATGCATAAATATGCTAAGTTAATCCAATTTGATATTCCTAATATTTGGGTAGTCATGATATGTTATAAACATCAATCTTGATTTATGATTACAAGTTGTTTAATTAGAAAACTAAAGATAAGTTAAAAAAGTTTTAATTTATCTAATGAGCTACAAAAAAAATCAGTTAAAGAGAGAACATATTAGAAATCAAATGGGTCATACATAAATAACATTTAAAGAGAAAAATAATTTAACTTAACTTACTTTTGAAGTTTTTAAAACTTTAGAAAATAAATATGAGATATTTAATTTTATTAAAATTAAATTAGATTTTAATTTTAATTATAGAAAAACCATGCTGTCTTTTCCTATAATTAGGAAAAGACATCAGGGAATTAACACTCCTATCTTTTTCTTCTCTAATGTAAAATTCTCTTTTTCTACTTGGTGAATACCATTAGAAAGTACCTGTAAATACCATTAGAGACTACACATTTGAATGACTTGTGATTAACAATTTTATAAGAAAAGTTTTGCAAAATTCTTAGTTTTTATTTGTGATTCATTTTTTCAAATTATTTAATTTAAGAGACCCATCGAGAAATTACATCTATAGCTCAACCACGATTGAATGTACAATAGTGATAGGAGAGCTTCCTTTAATTGATTATCTTGAAAAAGATGTTTCATTATTATTGATTTGATAAGTTTTAAGGGCTAAAAATTGTTTGGTGTTGTATATATTCCTTATATGTTCTCTCATATCCTTTTGTGTTTGTGGTGTGCTAGCTTATTCTTTTTTTTTTTTAATTATTTTTGATTTTGGAAAAAAAATCATGAGCCTCTATCCTTGAAAATTGTTTAATCTATGATTAGGTTATTGTTTGCTTTCAGAATGTTCATTGGGTGTTCTTACGGTCTATGGAAAACGCGAATTAGAAAAACTTGGCTTATGATGATTTTATAAAATATTGATTAATTTCTAAAATAATTCTAAACTTGGCTTATGATGATTTTATAAAACTTGGCCTTTGGTTTGATAGTGTTCTCGATTGGTTGTTAATTAAAAACTAAAGTGTAAGGAGATGGCTTGAAGCATTTTCTTGACGAATGGCCTTCATTAAAGGCAATGTTAACTGTTTGTGAATCAACCTCTTCCATCACTAGAGGAGACAAAGCTAGTGGCAATAGTCACCACTAGCAAAGGTGAGATCGCCCAATTTTGCAACCTCTAGATGGAGGATCTAACATTAGTAAGAGGGAACTATTATCAGCATGAGACATGACAAGGAGGCTTTCAGACTAATCCATACCGGTGACAGAAGTAGATGACAATAACTCCAGAAACTAGAAGGTGGTGGTGGGTGGGTAGGTTTCCAAACATGATGTTAGAGCTTTCTTAAGAAGAAGGCACCTTTGTTTGGTTACCAGGTTAACGTAATGTAAACTAAGAACAAAAGTGTTTGGCAATAAGATTGCCTCATCTTTAGTATGGATTCAGTTACTCAGTTCTAAGAATAGAATATTCCAAAGCTTGAGTTAAGTTATTCTAAGTTCATAATTATAAGGTTTATTAGATAATTGGATTAGGATAATCTATATCGAGGCAATCCATAAATCAGAATAAACTAATTTTATAGGCAAACAAAATTATAAATTATAAATTATTGGTAAAACAAATGCTTAATTTGTTTTTAGAGAATTTTTACAAAGAACGCACCAGTTTGGTGTATGTGAAAAGCCTGCTATCCTATCCAAAGTGGGAAGCCTATTCTTTATGGCTAACCACAATACGCGGGAAGTTTGCTCATACCACATGACCTCATCATTGGACCAAGTGAGCAATTCATCAAAGGGTGAGTGCTTTCATTCGATTAAGTCCTCTTCCGTACTATCTAGCCTATAATTTAATAGTAAAATGTAAAAGGGCTAGCGAGGGGAGGGATTTACAGATGTTTCTGGTTGAGAATGCTTGAGCTACTATGACCTTTGGCTACAACAATTGTTCTCAATGAGTTAGCTTCTTTGCATTGCTCTAAATGACCTAATAATCATACCAAAGGTATAATGCCAATAATCATACATTGAAGTTCAACGTTTTAAATAGATAAAAAAGTATACTATATCAATAGGAGCATTTATGGGAGAGCATATATTTATATTTTAACATACTTTGAAGTTTCAGTTTGGAGGAGGGATGTGGTTTTTAGTGTTTACTATATATGTCATCTAAATTTAAATACCATATTTCAAATTACAGTTACAAATAATTGATTGATTTATTTTTTTATATATTTTTATTTATAATAATTAACTAATAAGATGATGTTACTAAAATGCCTAACAGAAAATAAATGTGATATCACTTATCAATTAAATATTAAATTATAAAGCATATGGAATGGGAGATTTCAACAAACTAAGTTCAGTGCATCTCATAATTAAATTCTTTTCCAAATGTGATAATAATATCATAAATACGGACATTAATGATTCAATTGTAGTAAACAATGGTTGGAGGATGCAATCCGACCAAAGTGAAAATGAAAACTGAAATCCTTATGAGTCCACACTTAATCAAGTGGCCTCAGTCTGCGTTTGTAGGACAGGTGGAAGAGGTGCTTTGATAAGGATTAACTGCAAGCAGAAAAGACAAAAGGAAACAAAGAAGGAAAATTACCAATGCTTCCAGTGTTCTGTTTGCATGTTCTTTAAATACCTACCTCATCTGTGGTTGGTTGTGATAGTGTCAATTGATGTGCATGCAGAAGATAGCCGCAATCTCCAGGGACGGGTTTGGTTGGCTTCTCATATCCACTACCCAGAAGAACAAACTTATCAGACCAAAGAGAAAAGGACACAACAAGAATACTTGTAGATGAAACAAGCCCATACATGTCTATTAGTGTACACCAACAAAGAAACCAGGCAACCATAAAACAACCAAAAAGTTAATTCCCTATTACAAGGATCTGCCTTGAGAATAATTTTCTTCTTTAAGAAACCAATCAAGATAAAAAAGAAATGTATAAACACTGAGTTTCTTTACCCGTCTTCGGCATAGTTTTCATCCACATATTCATAATCAAAGCATCTTGGTTGTCCACCAAAAACATAGAGAGGATCCCCTGATTGATGACATATAAACAATGGTAACAGTTATATCCTAAGAAGCGTCAAACCTCAACTGATCTGCATTCCCATAGCAAAGCAACTGTAAACTCATTCAGGTAATATTAGGAATATAAGGTACTCAAATCTCTCATCTTAAATGTGACTTGAGTAAGCATGCCTAACATGAAACCAGTTGATGCTCGCAAAAAGATTAAGTTCATAATTATGAAGAATCACGGTGTCTGAAGATGTAAGTTGCATATGTCACCTAAATTTTCTTCATACTAGCAAATACTTCACAACATACCTAGTAAAGAATGTCCTATGAAAGAGAGATGAATCCGGATCTGGTGTGGCCTTCCTGACTCAATCTCAACCTGTTGAAACAGGATAAAGCATATTTTAATCTTCAGGAAAGAAGAGGAGCCCCAACCCTCATATTTCTAGAAATTTCCAGAAGAAATCCCTAGATTTATCCTGGTGAAGGGCTTACCTGGACCAATGTGCGGTTGTCACGTACATGTCTCTCAAGAACTTCAACTTTGCTCAATGCTGGCTTACCTGTTTTTACCAAAAAATAAGGATGGACATCAATCCTTTGGAAGTTAGGAAAATGCTGAGAGCAAAGAATGAAAAAGAACTTGACAAACGTGGTTATTTATAATGCACTCTAAAACACTTATTTTTGTGTCAAATGAATTTTATGTCTTGTTCAAGGATGTGTAAACTTGAAATTTCAACAACCTGAGGGTGACGCAACATAGAGCCCTTTGGCTACTCCTGGATATCGAACCATTCCAATTGGCTGTTTAATTATAACCTAAGAAAGGAATGAAAACCAGATTATGTAAACAACTTACGATAGTTTCACTTTTGCAAAAACAGCAGGCACAGTCAAGTGTACAATTTTTACCTTATCTTCCTTAAGTATTCCACTAACTAGTGCCCGGTAAATCTTTGAAATCTTCCTACTCCTACTAAGCTCTATGCTGTTAGAATGTTCATCATCAAAGAATTCTATGCTTGAAATTGAAATATCAAATTTAAAACATATGTAAACTACAAACATCACTATAACATCTGGAATTTCAGTTCTATCTGTAGTATGTATTAATTGAAAGTAGCAACATATGCAGGGATCAGAATAATATGTTTGTTTCTTAGCATTTGCCACAGCATTTCAGGTAGAATATTCCTAGGAAAAGATGGTAGAGCACCGATTCCACAAATCTATACTCATTAACAATTAAGATAATGTAATAGCTTTAAAGGTAAAGGAAGTTTAACTCATTGAATAACAACTGTAGCTGAGAGTGTCATTGACCTGTTGGATTCGATAAGAGATGACCCATTGGCAAAGTATTTAGCAATGCAAGTCTTAGCCTTCATGGTCTTTGCACAAAGCAGTACTCCTATAAGGGTTCAACAATAAACCATTAAGAAGTATAGAAGAGTTATTCAGCCTCCCACTTTTCAAATTTACAAAGCACCATTCGTGTGCAGCAGGAGGCCTCCAGAAATAGCTAGTTGTAAAGTGGCAATAAGCAGTATAAAGTGATGGATATTTGTCACGTACAGGAGAAACACAAGCAAACTTTATTGGCTCACCAAAGATAGAACTATTTACAAGAGTTGATCTCAAATTCCTAGATCAAATTTCCACACTTTCTCAGAATTTCAGAGTGTTATGGCAGCAGTTGTGAGTAATGTCATAAAAGCTCCAAAGGTGCACAGGCTTTCTAAAGATCGCAACAATGCTTGAAATTGGAATCATATTCTTATTTAAATAATTGTCAAATCAAATCCCAGACAAATGCGGCCAACAGTTAATTGTCATTATCATTAGCAACAGTCAACAGCAGTTAACCTGAGGTGCCCCTTCCCAAACGATGAACAGGAACTGGATGGGATTCTCCACTAGCTAGGTCAGGTTGTTGTCCACTTGCCCACCATTGGAGCTGCGCCAAAACAGTTCGTTGCTGGAAGAGCCCTCCAGGCAAAACTTGAAGGCCTGAGGGCTTGTTCAAAGCAATCTGGACACGTATACCAATGAGATGCAATTCTATCATTCAATAAACAGAAACTTGCAACCATGTACATGATTCCATTGATTTCTCAAGGATATAGGAACTACAAGCGCAATGAATCATATAATAAGTGAACCTCTAAAAAACTACACATATCAAGAACGATGATATTAAACAAGCACAATAGTACTTACCATGTCATCATCTTCATATAAAACATCAAGTAAGTAGGGGGCATCTGGCTCTCTCCAGGGGAGCCTATGGTAGACTAATTCAGCACCAGACCTAAGCCAATTTAGAAAAAAAGAAGGATTTGTTTACAACGTCACATACAAGTTCGAATGATTCTTTAAAATGCAATCCTTCAGTCTCTTCCTTTTCTCTTTGTTCAAGCAATTACGTAAGGATACCTGAGGATAGTGCTGGGTTCTGTGACGACACTACCGTCAATAGTAATCTGCAAAGATACAGCATATTGGTAATACATACTCTTATTAATTGAAGAACTTGATCGTTTATCTTTGATTACGAGGATTGAACCTGTCCCTTATGTATTCGTTGCAGCCACCTGTTGAACTCAAGGCAATAATGAAACTTTCAAATAGGAAATGAAAGAAAAGGAAAAAAACGACGATAAATTTGATAGGTTATATACCCTTGAAGAGGTGCCGAGTTCTTATACTTGGTGGAGTAGAAATCTATCAATGCCAGTTCTGTAATTGCACACAGAAAGAGCACATATTCAGAGTCTGAAACGAAACAATTAGAAGTAGATCAAATCAAGTAACAAAAGCAAGTTTCTTTCTAAGGAGAAAGTAGTTGGATCGATTAAGGACCAGAATCTGAGGGACTGACGACGTCGTTGTAGCGGAGGCCGTCATTGAATTCTGGCCAAGGGACACCGAATATCCGGAACATGGTTTTAGTCGCAGTGAAGGGAGAGGGAGGAGATAATGACTCAAAAAGTAAAACTTCTTTCAGTTGATTGGCCTACTAATTAGCTGCTGTTGCTTCTTTCTTAAATAATCGGCGCCACAACTGCTCGTAGTCTTTGCTTTCAGAATTGCTATTATGAAAACACTATGAGCAGTCTGGAATGGGGCATTTTGCCCAAATAGCATCAATTAGGCGGCAAGTAAGATATCGCGAAAAGACGGAGGCCACCCCTCATTAGAAATGACACATTATTGCTTGTTCAAAGATAGCCCCTTCAGAAGCAAACAGAAGTTGGGACAATTCCATGATTTCCAACAAAACAATACATATATCACTCACTTCTGTTTCTTTTATTTTGTTCCGTACAACAACAACAAAATAACAACAATATTGATAAACATTTGCCCCACACAATGAATTACATGAAATAGAACCCAAAGGATAAGAGCGGGATCCACAAGCATCAAGATTCTGAATCAGCAGAACACATCTGCTGCTGAAGAGGAAGCACCAACCACCTGAAGGGAAGCTCGATACTCTGCTGAATCACCGCAATGACATCCTTTAACAGCAGCAATTTGAAAATGGGTTGCGCTATTTTCAGATGTTTCTTTGAGAGTCATTCCTTCTCCTGCAGCTACTGCCTTGAGCCGATAACGCTCTGCCCTTGATCCAATAACCTGCCCCAACACAGATGCTGCAATTGTAAATGCCATAGCTGACTTGGGCATCAAAACGGACTTCCTTAGCATAGCTATGAATGGAACAGCTGCATGCACAGCTGCAAACCATGATGGTGAAAACTTTTCTGTGTGTTCTCTCCATATTCCTAGTGGGACATTCGCTGCCATACCCAGCATCCCAATCACAAGAACTTTTGCTGGCAAGGGTTGTGGTCGCAGATTCTTTGCAAAAGCAGTTTGTGCTAAGGCTGCTCGGGCTGCAACCACTGCAGGCGGGCATTTAAATTTCATGCCTGGAGGGGGTTGGAAAGCTTTTGCAACAAGTGGTAAGACATTACTGACTGCTCGATAGGACTTTGCAATAGGACAATTACCATTTTGCAGCCATTCATTGCCCATTGCCTCGTGATTAGATTGTCCTCCCTGAATGTCAACATGAAAATAACTTCAAACAAGTTACTATTTTAACATTATACCCAGTAATGAATCATATAACAAATTTCAACGGGCTCAAAATAGTTCTTGAAAAACAGCGAGTTACATAAAAATACAGCCTTGAACTTGAAGTTCCACAGAATCAGTAGTAATATTAGATTATTTACCTTTGAAGAAGATTTCTTCTTAGATGGATCGGAGTTTTTCTTCTGGTTACTCCACTTCTTAGAGAAAGAATCAAAGCTGAATGGACCCCCAGGTCCAAAAGATGAAAGACTGATGGTGGCTGCCTTTGCAGCTAATGGATTAAACTCCATTAGGCTTGGTTTTGGCTCCACTTTGTCAGAGTGCGAGAATGATCTTTCAGAAAGTGGGACTACTCCCTCTCTTCCGTGGAATAGCCTGAATGACATTTCAAAATTGGGGCCATCTTCAAAAATTGGACCTTTTCCTGTTCGCACCTGGCAAATACAGTTGCAAAAAGTACTCTAAGACTATTTGATTTTCAGTTAAATTTGGCTTCTCACTCTAAGAGGAAGAGAAGATAGAAGCACACAAGAAACATAGAAAGCAAGTAACGTACAGGCACAGGGAAAGGAATGGAGGAGGAAAAGGAGAAATTAGTAGGCTCATTGATGTTTCTCAAAAAGGGACATTTAAGCATGTCTAATTGAGATGGTACAGACTCCTCATTTAAGCCTCTGAAGAGAAATTCCATCTTACTAGGCCGTAAAGTTACCTGCAAAAGGAGAAAAAGTCAACACCAAAGTTCTCAGAAAGGCAAAACAAAGGTTTATGTAAAAATGGAGCTTGCTCAGCTCCAGAAACTATAACCAAGAGGGTTTAAAAGGGAAAAAACGAATGGTCAACATACAAGTCTTAATAAAACCGAGAAAAAGAACTCATGCTCATGGTGATTTTCATTTATTTGAGATAAAGAGAATGTCACACATATTGAAACATTTAATCAAAACATTCAGGAGTCATCAAGCGAAAAGTTCATAAAAACATGAACTTTCGCTAGAATTCCAGTACCATTAAACTGCAATTGTAGAAATACCACACATATATCAATCAAATTATCAATCGAAGATTGAAACCCCATTTGATCGCAATCGTACAAAACTTCCAAAGTAACAAGAATGTAAATCAGCAAAATACAATATTTATCTTGCAGCCAATTTTGTAACCAAAATCGGAACCCGCAACAAATTGGTGATCTAGAACCGAAAAACAAACAGAGGAATAAAAAAACTAACATGTACACATCAAAACCAACCAAAGAAAACGCAGAAAAAAGAGAGTTATGAGAGAAAAAACAGTCGAACATAAGAGCGGTAACTCTATAAAGGAATGATACCTTCCCTTGAAGCAAAAACCGAAGATAGGAAAGGAAAATGGAGAGGGAAAGAGGGTATAGTAGAGAAAGTGGAAAATAGACAAAAGAGTTAGGTGAGTGAGAAGGAAGAAAGAGAAGACATGGTTGTGGTTGTAAGGAAGAAGGGAACAAAAAGAGGAAACGGCGCCGTGCTGACCACACGCCTTCGGTTAGGCTTTGGAATAAGACAGACAGGCCTGGGGTTAGGCCAACTGACACCGCTAATGCAGCCAGTAAGAACGTGTGAGACTCTTCCACCGTGTCTGCGTTTGGACTTTGGATTTTTAATTTTATCTTTATATTTGGACTCTTTTTACTTTCTTTTGTTTGATTAAATATAATCACAATAATAAATAATTTATTACCAAATATTGGTTAAAACTAATTAAAATAGAATCATCGTTAAAGTATCTAAGAAGAAAGAAAAAAAGAGGTTAATCCGAATTATTGTTTTAACAAAATAGTATACGTTTACCGAGTGATGGGGTTCAGGAAAAACAGGTGTTCAATTTGTTTTTCCAATTCATCTTTATTAGTACACGCGCTTGAAACAAAATTGGAGTCTGTATGACACAAAAGGCCTAAATCACGTAGGTTGGAATCCACTCAGTCACCACATCAAATCAAACTTAGAATCATCGTTGGAACTGTGTTATAAATATGAAACAGAAACAGAAACAGAAACAGACTAGACATATTATACTTGATCTACCCACATTTTAAAAAAATGAAGACAATTTAGAATGATGCAACATTTACAGATTCCATCAGCAACGGCATTATCTATATTTGCCATTTGCAAAGGGCAGCAATATGTGCTTGCCTGCCTTTCCAAACGAAGAATTTACAAAAAGGAGATCAACTGTAAGTACCCAAGTTAAAGGAAGCAAAAACGCGCTATCTTGAAATGACGACAATATCTACCTTTATCTGGAAAAAAGGCATCAGCAAATTAGTTCTGGGAAAGGAGAATTGCACTAAAAAGTTCCTCTCTTTTCAAGCTCTTCATCTTCACAATAAATCTGTTACTAGGGCGCTGCTTCCTCCCCTGATCTCTTGTACTCTGGTTTCAGCTCATATGATCCTTGATTAGTTCCCTTGTTGTTATAGATGCAGAGATCTTTAAGTATATCCTTTAAGAATTGCTGTAGGAAGAGACAATTTGTTAATTAAAGATGAAAACCTCAACTAACTTCAATACCCTGAACCCAAGAATTTTCAATCGGATCCCATACTTCCAAAACCCACCCGCCACCATCTATCCTTAGGCCCTTAAATGTATGTACGGAAGAAATTCGTTTTCAGCCCGTTAATTTAAGTCAAACTTCTGCTCTTTCCAATATCTAAGTACTTGCTAGAAGAAGTCTGACATTAAAAGTCAATAATCCTGAACAGGTTAACAAACATGTGCATTCTGAAATGTAAACATTGACTTGACAAGAAACAGTGAAACTAAATAGTCGATGACGTGCATTTTGAATCAAAATTTCCCCAAGGTTTTGAATCCCAAAAGAAGCATTGCTAAAATGTAATCAAGAACTATCAGGGGGATTCAGGCAGTTCTAGCTTGAACAATAGTTGTCATGTGAAGCTATACACTGAAAAGGTTCAGAAGGCTGTCTTCACATATTTCCAACTGCCCACATTTATAAAAGACAGCTCGCATAAGACAAACCATCAAGTTTACAGTTTTAGCATCTGTGACAATTATTGCTATGAGACAATCGGAAAACCAAAGAGAACAGAAGGTGGCATGAATGGTGGACTAAGAATTGCTTAAGTTGCCAAAATTGATCTATCACATAAAACGACAAGTTATTCATAAGTTAGCATCCACACTTTACACAGAAGTGAGGTGATCAGTAAACATACCTCAGGTTGATCTGTCTCTTGGATGAGTTGTCTTAATGTCCAATTTGGCTGCCTTTCAAAGAGTTTAAACATAATCGATTCCATTTCTCCCCGGTCCCTTCTCGTCCTTTTCGTTTCTGATCCCTTGGGTGGCAGCTTCTTCTTCTCCTATGGCAAACATATTCCTTCTAGTTAATCCCAATGTTCCAAATAACATAAATTTGGTCATATCAGAGTAAAATGCTCCCACTTAGATCTAAACCATTCATGAAATTACTGGTGAAGCACAAGTTAGCTGAAGTACACTCAATCCAGTAACAATCATCCCTGGCATAGGCCTCATATGAGTTCCCTTGTCATTGTCAATGACCTGAAAAGGGAATAAATAAGGATTAAAGACTCTAAATGACCCTTAATCGTTTGATGCCAAAGATGTTACTAGAAGTCAAACCTGTATCTGCCTATTTTTTGTCATGTACTTGCTAGTCCTTTCACGGCAAAGTTTCCCATAGCTCTCAAGGTTTTCATTATGAGGTCTCATGTCAAATTTGTTTATTATTTTTCCCTCCACAGATACTTTTCCTGCATGCAAAGAACAACTAACTTCTGAATAGTTTCGTTATCTGAGCTTCAAATACAATACAAGCAACAAAAATAGAATTAAGATAGAGAACGAAGAGAACTCACCTTGAAATAAAAATGAATGAGGTAAAGGGGGAAAGGAAATATTTCTGATCTCAAAGAATCACAAATCCATAAGCATTATGCAAGTCACCAAACTACGATCACTTTTTTTTTCTTGTATGCTCAATGTGATTTTGATCAAATCTTCTTCTTATTTTCTAACTAGTACATTGATTACCCAAACACTCCAAATACAAAATAGACATCCTTTTTTCCTGAGAGGAATTCATGGAAAAACAAGAGCAAAAGCATAAGAAGGAATGCTATATCCAATATCTATGAGAAAGGTAAATGCTTAATGTTTCTCCTGATTGCAAACATTCATATATTTTTGTGTTTGCTCACATAGCAGCTGTGTGTGTACATGAGAAAGCATTTTTTTCCATCTGAAACAAGCACGTAGAGAATTTAACAGTTTCAAATTGACCAGCGTAAACAATATAGCTGAGCCACACTTTTTTTTTTTTGCGCGAAAAGTATCTGTGTTGCTTTTTTCAGTCATAAAGGACAGGAATTGTCCATTCTTTTTAGATGAATAAACAGAAAAACTAGCGCAGAAAGGTAGTGATACATATCAGATAAGTTTTCCAAGGTAATGAATACCAATTACAAAAACCTAAATGTATAAACGCAACAGAAAAACTAGCGCAGAAAGGTAGTGATACATATCAGATAAGTTTTCCAAGGTAATGAATACCAATTGCAAAAACCTAAATGTATAAACGCCAAGAAAGATGCAAACTGACCTTGAGATGACTCAGAAAATACAGACATGGGGATGAAGTCCTTAGAAATCTCCATTGCATAGCATTTGGGTGCATTCCCAGAATCATTGCCAGCCAATTCCATGGTGAACTGAACACCATTGCAAGATTCATATGAGATGGAGGGAATTATTAGACAAGTCTCCGTAACAGAAACCTATATGTCGTCCCTTAAATTTTCCAAACCTATTCTGTCATTATTTTTCCTTTAGCATCATCCACAGACAAAAACAAGGGAAAAAAAAGAAAACAGATAATGGCTTAATTTCACCATATGCAGCCTTTCCTCATAGGATCACAAACGAACATTTCATCCATCACGGATCCCACAAAACATATATGCCCTACACATACTCTTGTGCACTGAAATTTCATCATGATGAGCAACGAACCATTACACACAACGAGATATTCAAAAGCATCAAGACACTGTCATTTAAAACATCTTCAACTATGCAGGTATCCCATTGAAAAGGAAACAAAAAAGAAAGAAAAATGAAGCATTCGACATGCATTCTGCCAAGTAAAACAAAAGCAGATAATACCAATCTTGGAACTCTAACAAAGAATGAACTTTTACTGTGATAGAACCAGACAGCACTATGAATATTACAGCTCTTGTAAGTACCTTAATCGTATACACAGTAACATGGAATCAAGCTTCTTGGACCAAAAACTCTTAACATTACAATCTTACCTCACATTTTGTATGCAATGTGATGAGTGAAATAGTAAAAAGAAAAGTGTGTTGTGCTCTTGAATTTGAGACAAAGAAATGACACTTAGAAAGCTATTTTTAAGCATTTGAAGTTGGAAAAACGAGTCAATGCAATAAAGAAAGAAAGAAAAACCTAGAAATCGAAGAATGCAATTGAAAACAAATAGGGAAAAGCACAAAACTGGAATCCAGAAAGAGAACGCGCAAAGCATGAGCGTGAGGGAGACAGTTCTTGGAGAAGGCAAATTAAATCGAACAAACCTGAGGAGAGGAGTTGTCATCGTTGGAGGTAAGAGGGTCAATGGAGAGAATGACTTTGGCCACCGGCCGGGAGTGGTGGTCGGGCGATGGCGGTGTTTGGAGGGAGCGAGATACCAAAGCAGGGCACTTCATTAGCCAGACGGCTCTGTCGGCTTTGGTCATATCCAGGTATCCGCCAGCGGTGGCTTTGAGAGCGTTGCCGGTTCTATGGTAGTTACTACTGGCGGTGATGTGGGACAAGTCGTCCATGGTGAAAAGAAACGGAAAACAAATAACAGAAAAAGAAGGATGAAATTGAAGGGACGTTTCTTACTGCGTAACAATTAACAAATCAAAGCCGGAGGTAATTATTATGGTTCCAAATTTTGCATTTAACACAGATCGGGTCTGGTTGTTTGTTTACAGATTAGTATATTTATAACGTGACCCTGACATAAACCA
>JANIJF010000211.1:32365991-32382963 GCA_024520955.1 Erythroxylum bequaertii | reverse complement strand
CACTAACAATTAAGTGGTGCATTTGGTGCACTAACAACAATTAGTGGCACACCACATTATTTTTATCTTTTATAACAGTTGTTTCTTATTCACAAGAAATGACGTTGTTTGTGTTTCATTTCAAACGAATCAACAAAAGCCACATCAAATAGAAGAAAACAAACGACATCGTTTGTTGTTCAAAACATTTTATTTGTTGTTCATTTCATTTTAAACGAACAAATAGAAGAAAACAAACGACGTCGTTTGTTGTTCACAACATTCGGTGATGATTTGAGAAAAAGTGCCAAATGTTGCAATATTGTCTACGATTTCAAAAAAATGTTTCATATATATTTTTTATATTTACCAAATTTTTTGTAATATATCATTTTTATAAAATGGTATAGAATTTATATATAATAAATAGAGTTTTGTGATATAAGATAAAATTGTCAAATCATATATTTTAAAACAGATTAATAAAAAGTATAAATTAATATAATATAAATTAATTTTGTGTTTTTAGTTTCATAAATTGGAAGAAATGACATTGTTGTTAACAAAATTTATTTTTAGACTTATAATCAATGTCAATAATATTAGATTTGATTTTAAGAATATGATATTAATATGTAATGTGACGCCCCAAAATCTCGATTTCATGAAGAGTACCTTTTTGGGTCATGAATAGTGCATCCCTAGGTGAATAGTGACACTTAAGATCCAAACTACACTTTATTTTATTTGGAATCAGATATTAATAGAAATGATATTAATTACGGTTTTTATATAGGGTTAATATTTTTATGGGTATTATTTATTGAGAAGAAGAAAAGAATTTTATTTTATTTGTTATATGCATTTAATGGGTATTGTGTTAATGAGACCAACTAGCATTTATTGTCACCAAATAACATTAATTGCTAACTATTCATGCTATTCTTCTCCAAAAATTGCCTAGAATCATCTCCCTTTTTCTTCTCCATTTTCTTCCATTTTGAAGCCTACTTTCTCTATCTTTGACCCCTAAATCAAATATTAAACACTAAATCATCAATTTAGAGCCCTAAGCTCGCTACATCAACAAAAAATTTGGGAAAAATGAATAGAAGTAGATAGGTCTTCTTGATGAATAGTACCCAAATTGTACTAGGTAAGTTAATAGAGTTTTAGTTGTTTTTAGTACATGATTTTAGTGTAGTTACACGCATTAATGAATAAAATACATGAAATTGAATTTTTATGCAATATTATGAAGATAAAGAAGAGGAATTGAATGAGAGAGAGAAAGCATGAACAGAAGGAATAAGGAATTGATGGTGAAATTGAAGCTTAATTTGAAGATCCGGACATTAATTTGGTAAGTATTCAAGTAATTTTATTTTTCCTTAAAAATTGTGTATTGTGTAATTTAGGATTCTTGAGATAAAATTGGGCGCTTATGAATTTGTTACTAAAATTTTTTAATTGGATGCTAAATGAAGTGGTACATTACTTGAGATTTTGGACTTATAATTTTTTTTTCCTAGTTGGCATATATTATGTTTGAATTTGAAAACTTGATAGACATGCTATTTTTAACTAATTGATGAGATGAATATGTCCTGAATGTTATATGAGCTAAACTAAAACTAATAATGGAAGGAAAAAATGACATTATAGAGTGACATTTACTTTGGTCGAATATGGAATAGCTTGAATTGGCTATTATGAATTTTTTTAATCAAATTTTAGTGAAATTTTAATTAGATTTGCCCCTAGCAAAATAGATAGGAATTAGAAGAATGTGATAAGGTTAGTATGCCAATTAGGGAGTTAACAATATTCATGATATGTGTTACCAGACTGTATAGCTCCGAGAGATCGATTTTGGTGAAAGATATTTGATTTATGTTATGAAATGTATGGCTCTGAGAGCTCAATCTCGATATGTATATAAAAATGGACCGTATGGTTCCAAGAACCTGGTCTCGTATTTTAAAATCCTACTTATCCAGCTTGGCGATGCAATTCCGTTAGATTTTACTTGGGGAAATTACAAAAATATATTTAAATGCTTGACTAATGATTAAAGAACTTTAAATGAAAGTAGTAATTGATTGCACAATTTATTGATCATTGTGTAATTAGGTATGAATTATTGTAATAGATACATGCTTGTAGTTCATAAATTGACGTTAAATGCCTATTTATGCTTAGAAATAAATGAATATATTTATATTTAAAAATATTTTTATGTTATGCATGTTATGGTTAAATGAATTGAATTGAATCAGAAATAGATTTGATTGAACACCATTAAGCTTATAGTTTAGTGTGTGGTTTTCTTTCCACGCATAGGTTTTGAAGAGAATTAGAAGAAAGTTGTGTTGGATCTACTACAAGATTAGAGTCACATAGATGATCTTAGAAGACTTGGAGGTAGATGTACCACATAATTGCACTTTGTTTTTGGTTATGGCATATACATATAAAGATGTGAAGGATTTTACAAGATTTTATTATTAATTATATATGAATATATGAAAGTTGTGTATGAAATGTGGTTTAGATGAGTTGAAATGTATTGAAGGATGGGCAAACTATTTTGTCAAGCAGTTTGACTTAGAGATAGATAGTTGAGTAACATGCATGAGAAGTGTATTGAAGTTTTCTTGCAAGAAGTTTTAAGTAAATATAGAGAAAACTATGTCAAAATTTTTATAAAGTGAATAGTAATTGCTAAAATGGTGAGGTTTTAAATAGAAAGATTTTGTAATTCAAGATTTTAGGTATTTAAGAATATGGTAACACTTGGTATGTCAATTCTATTATCGGATATAGGGTGTTACATGTAATATTCATTTCCATTTTTACTATATTGTAGTTATTTTTTAATTACATTGCAATAGATATAATTATATCATGTAATTAGTATAATGTTATATGAATGATAGATAATAATTGTAACTACTATAATGATTATTTTATTTTGATCTTACTAATATTCAAATTTTAGGTATGTTTATTTTTTATATCCAAATAATATTTACTTTTCAAAATTTAAATTACCTACCATATTTTTTTCAACAATATGTTTAAAACTTTGAAAATATTTTACAATTTTTAGATATTCCATTCTATTTTCATGAAATATTTGTATAAATGGAGATGTAGTACTATGTACAATAGGCATCATTAAAGTATCATTTGTGTATAAATCCATAGATTTAAACAAATTTATATAGTTTGAATGCGTTAGCTATTTAAACAAATTTATTAAGAAGGAAAATAAAAATATGAAAATCATATAAATGTCGATTATAATTAACGTAGGGATTATTAAGCACACTTCCATTAAAAACTATATTTTTAACATTATTAATTTTAACATTATTATCTCAAAATTCATCTAAGAAATCTATAAGATTTATAATCTTTAATATCAACTTTTGGCGGCGATTTCTAAATTCGTCGCCAAAAGTCCAACTTTTAGCGACGATTAATTGAATCATCATCAAAGGCTTATCGTTGCCAAAAGTCTAACTTTTAACGATGATTAATTGAATAATCGTCAAAGGCTCGACATTTGGCGACGAAATTGTTAAACTGTCCCAAAATGTCGCAGCTTTTGCGACGGTTCACATAAATCGTCACAAAAGATATTCCGTTAACAATGATTCGATAAAATGTCGAGAATATCTAAACTTTTGGCGACAAATTTGGAAATGGTCACCGTCAAAAAGAGCATAGCTAAATGCTTGTTTTGTTTCAGTGTTTCTTCTTTTTTTTATTAACAAAGGAATATAATAGAATTTAAACGCTAGGAAAGCAAGGACAAAAGGATAACACATTTGATTTAAAGCCAAACATTGATACCTACTGATGCAAATTTATTTGAGATTTGAGAATCCACAAATAAGTTTGAATCAAACCTAAAAAAATTAAAACAAATGTATAAAGAGAATAGACCTATTGGTTATAAGGAATTAATAACGAAATTCATTAAATGCTTGAATGCCAAAAAGAAATAACTTTTTGACAAGTTCGAAATTCAATAAAGAACCACGAAGTAATCATGGCTTTCAAATAATAAATATATACAAAAATTCTTAAAACTGAAAAAAAAAACCTTAAATACTAATTTAAAAATTTAGAGTTTTTGAGTGAGACTGGATTAGGATATGACCATCACAAAGTCTTGTAGGCATGAGGGTTGCTCACCTCCCTTTTAGCGAGCCGCTGAGTACCTGATTTATATCCTCCCAGTTGTTTCGTCGGATCGAGATGTGGGGGTCCTGTGGGTTGTAGATTCAACCTTTTTGTTTCAAGGAGTTCAATCCAATAAGGTTTGGGTCCAGTTATATCAAAGCCCAACTCAAAGTCCTATCTATTTAATTTAGCCCCTAATCTTTTGTTCTCTAAGTCCGGGGATTAGGTTTTGGCTGCGATAGAGAAGAGAAGGGATGATTGAGGTGGTTTTGAACGATCGTTTGGGGAAGAAGGTACGGGTGAAATGCAACGAAGACGATACAATAGGCGACTTAAAGAAATTGGTGGCCGCTCAGACCGGCACTCGTGCTGACAAGATCCGGATCCAGAAGTGGTATAATATCTACAAAGATCATATCACACTCAAGGACTACGAGATTCATGATGGCATGGGACTTGAGCTCTACTATAACTAACTTGGTAGGTCCATATTCTTCTTTTTTCCTCTTGTTATTAGGTTTATTATCTTCGTGTGCAATTTTTTTTTTCAATTGATATTAGGGCTTTTCTAAATGGTTTTTGATGTTAAGATGGATCTTCACTGGTTGTCACGATAGCTTAAAGCTTTTCTGGAATTGGATCATATTCCTCACTTTCTTGGAGAGCCAACAATTATTCTTACGTATTCAGCAACAATTATGCTATTATTGACATCGACCTTTTTATGGGGGAAAAAAACTTTGGTTGTTGTGGCTATGGTCGGTATTACCGGCGGTGGAACAGAGTACTGTTAGGTCAAAAACCTTGATTTCTTATTCAAGTGAGGTAAGGGGATTAAGCCCTGTACTTAAAATATGCGAGGAGTATAAATCCAAATAGTGCAAAGATCCTGCGGAAGTTATTTTGATGCCACAAGGAATGAGAGTCTGTTTGTGCTGTTCAGTTACAGTTCAAATGGGAATCTTTACAATTTATCAATTGTAAGAAATTTGTTTATTTGTTCGGTGATTGTTTTAAGTTGTGACCTTGTGCTGAGGTTGTCTTGGACAACTACTCTTATTGCTTGTGACTATGCTATGCAACTGTGGCCGCTATGATCTGTATATGGAAGAAAGCATCCACTGTCTCGAATGTGTCGTTCTAGTTGGGCACTAACCTTTCACATATTTTATACCTATTGTTTGAATAGAGGGCTGAATTACAAACCATGAATGCAAAGCATGTCCTGTGTTTGCCATTGTATTGTTTCACAGAACTGGTTGAATTGCATATGGTAATACTTTATGCTGCTCAAAAATTGTGAAACATAGTTAATACTTTTGGTTAATTTCTTAATTATCAAAGACCAACTAAAAGGCACTTATATTCTGACCTTTCTTCTTCTATGCAGGACATGGCAAGTCATTAAGCAAAAGAGGACGAATGTGTGTGGCTACTTTAATACTTGTAGTAAAACATAATGCCTTGTAATTTGTGCAATATGTTTGTGTAACTAGTAAAATATGCTAAATACTTCTTACGGTTACAGATTCTGTTGTTTAAGTTGATTGGTGAGTGAAGTAACTTTTGTGTTTGATATAATGATCTCGTATGCGGTTTCAAACATGCTTACTTTGTTTTGCAGATCGTGCTGTTTAAGTTGATCAGCAAGTTATATTGCTTTGGAACTTTTGGGTTTGCTATAATGGTATTCACCTATGTGGCTCCAAATCCTGCGGTGTTAGCTAATTTTTCATAGAATTGGAAGATCTGAAAACTTTGCTTAATTGTAAGCGATTCTTAGTTGAACAATATTTTAAGGGTTAGTTGCTGCGAGTATCATTGTCACTCAAGTAAAAAGAACAATATTTCAGTTCTAGTTGTTTGACCCTAGGGGAACTAGTCAATTTAAGCGTGTTTTGCATCTTGCAAAAGGTGTTCCATTCCCTTACCAGAAATAACAGATGGAACCACATTCTTAGGGATGGATGGATTCGCATGGTGTGCTGATTTGGGTGTAGCGGAAGATGATGAAATGACTACCTCGTACTTTATTACATTCTTATATGTGTCGTAATGGGAGTGAAATCTTCTGTTTCCACCATCCAAGACCAAGTTTTTGTCACTCAAGCAGAGTCACAAATTTTGAATTTGAATTTGTGGCTGTGCTTTAGTGGCATAAGATTGGTCTTAGATGGTGGGAACAGAGGATTTGGTCCCGTCGTAATGGGCTGAACGAGACACGCATCTAGGAATGAATGATTCAATATAAGGCACGCTCTGTTGTTTAACTAGAGAAGGTCCAACTAGCATTTATGATACGAAGCACAAAGAATCACCACCAGAACTCTTCTCGGTGTAATTTAAAGAAGATAGTAGGCAAGTAAAGATCTTCCGTGATATTTTACGTGTTTAATTTTTTTAAATGTCTAAAATGATATTTTGACTATGACGTTCTAGGCACTCCATTGGCCTACTGGGTACCCCTCAAATTCTCTGGTATCTCATATAAATAGATGATTGGGATGGAATAGCAGAGTTGGTACAGGTTGGTGGATAAGAGGATCACGTCCCCACAGGTAATTATAAAAAGAGATTGATCTGAACCTCCTATCAGAGGAGTCCATGACACGAAACTCAATGTGTGGTTGACTAATCGCATATCTCTGAAAACTCTCAAATTATTTAATTAATTCCTTCTTTTTAAGTTTTTGCTTTCGGCCAATTCTCGTGTCGGAAATCTGATCTTCAAGGGTTGACTAAATGGGCATTCTTGGATCTCGTACTCTCAAACTAAGACACCCTACCCCCACCACATCATGTCCTGTTCAGGACTTGCCGTTAATTTTACGTTGTTTTATATTGTCTCATTTCAAAGTTCCCGAACAGGATGATTCCTGTGCTATGATTTCAATATTTTATCTGCTTAATCATTTTTATCTTATTTTATTAAATTTTATTTACAAATAAGATTCACATAAATATATTGGCAAAATTAAGTTACATAAGGTTAGAATACTCAAACGGGACAAAGTGCTCAAACTCGATTTCTAATTGAAAAGTTCGGCAACTTTTATTTGAAACTTAATATTGAACTTCTACATTTTGTTTCTAAAATTTCCTGTATAATAATTTTGTTGTTTTCAAATTTAGTTTTATTTTTTTTAATAATGAGTGCTTGATAAGTCTTATCTAAAAATTTATTCAATTCATATTAATATTTTAGTAATAAAAGTTCTTACTCTTAAAAGATTTTATACCATTGTTACAATAGTTCATAAATAAAATATTGGTTTTAATTTTAAAATAATTATTTAACAAAATTATGGTGTAAAAATCATATTTATTTTTAAAATTATGAAATTGTGAAATTAAGACTGAACATACTTTTTTGAAAATAAAAATAAGAGAACATAAGTTTTATAAAAGAAACTAAATTTTCCAGTTAAATAAGTTCTAATTATTAATTAAAAGTAGACGCATATATGATACGAGTACATCACATGCACATATATATTTTTATATGAAATTGGTAATAATGCCATTGCTTCTATTTCATTATCCTTATTCGTGATTGCGAGTTTCGACTCTACGAGTCCTACCGAATTAAATTTTAGTACTACTATGCACGTGGATTCAATTAAAGCATGGTTTACTTTCTTAATATTTTCATTATTATCATGTTTTTGGTTCGTTCAAGTCATCCGTGGGCGTTTCAGACCTACTGGTCTATGCCCTACGTTGTACGCACGAGGGGTAGTGAGCGCCTCACCTCGATCGGCT
Organism: Erythroxylum bequaertii; assembly: GCA_024520955.1. NCBI lineage: Eukaryota > Viridiplantae > Streptophyta > Magnoliopsida > Malpighiales > Erythroxylaceae > Erythroxylum > Erythroxylum bequaertii. The sequence continues at coordinate 32,375,028 of JANIJF010000211.1, read as the reverse complement.
TCGTATGAAAAAAGAAAAAAGTCATGAAGAGTGTGATTGTCTTGCTTCAGAATTGTATTCCATCCCCAAATTTATATAACATCAACGTCTCTGCATGAGTTGAAAAATGTGGCTCCTCCATCTAAGCCTCACTCTTGTTTTCAAACTGTTCTTTGCTAGCTATTCGTCATTTCCCATCTGAGACAAGAACTACCAATTAAATGTCAAGGACAAGACAAGCATTATCAGTCATAAATTCTATGCTTATAATACATATGAGGATCTTGAAACATGCACCATTTCACATTTTCTATGGCCAACCAAACGTAGATTATGTGAAGGAAAGGTAGTCGGAGGACTCCAGAGTCGAGACTTTTTTACTTTTGTCGCATTTCATTGAAAGAAGTGAACAGGTCACCTACAACGAAAACTAAAACTCCAAGTAGTCGTTGGAGTCTCCAACCACTGGACTGTTCGATTGTACAAATATGTAGTGGTCCGTCTGTCTCCTTCAATGTTAAAGTTGTCGTGCATGCAGTGTGAAAATCAAGCGGTGGTAGCTAGAAAGTGTTCCGGGCAAACATGGGATTCCGCGGCTCACGAATCTTTGTCTGCCTGAGATGTCAATGTAATAAAATAAAATAGTACACGAGAAGATAACCGAACCGAAATAACAATAACAGAACTTCAATTAACTCTGGCTAATGCCCTGTTGAAATAATATACTAAGATTCGAATCCCGAGAGATCATAGTTTATATTTGACCCCTTTTATGCGGCACTACAATAGCTTCATTTATTGCAGCTTTGAAAGCAACTCTTTTAGGCGCTCCAGATGTGCTATACAAGGAAACATTTGATATACTCTTATTAATTACATGTTGAAATTTCTTGAAAATTGTATAGTTTTCAAATTGTATAATTTTTAGAAAGATGTACATTTATTAAGAAAGTTAATGAAATATTTGATATACTCTTATTAATTACATGTTGAAATTCCTTGAAAATATAATTTATATAATTAAGATATGAGAGAAATTAAAGGGTAATTTTGAAAGTAAAATTATAATCACGCATGAAAAGTCACGAACGACACTTATTTTGTATAATTAAAATCTTTCTAAAACGACTTTTATTTTAAATAGGAGGGAGTAATATGCTAAATGTCAAGTGATTGTAAAAACATGCTTCGTTACATAGTTCGTGAGCTTTTAGCACCATTACTTGCACAGCATATCACCTCGTCTATAATAATAATGCAATAGTTGTCATTTCACCTGTAATGCTTTCACTGTCAACGTTTTGACTTGCATTCTCCTCTCCCCTACCAGAGGTACGAGACTTGGTCTACAAATATAATCCATCCTGTCATGTTCTTATAAGAGATCTTCATGGTCTCTATTTAAATCACAATTTGGTTGCTTAGCAGCAAAATAATTTGTTTCAATCTCAAGCAAGATGCTAATTTTCTTATTCAATTCTACCGAAATGGGCATGTCTTCTTACTATCAGTTAGACAGATAATGAAATAAAAATCTGAAACAAATTTTATTTTTTCGTAAGAAAAACCTCTTCCGTAGTAAAACCAACTATAATTTGACATCTAGCGTCATAAACTCTTTCCTCTCTTTTTGTCTTTCCGAAGTTATTATTTGGATGAGGTACTCCTAACTTTGATATAATTAGAGTTTCGAGTACCATCACTACAGTGGCGAAGATGAACAGAAGAAAAGATTAATAAAATTAAAAAGGGTTGAGTGAGTTTCAAATTATATATAATTAATATCCCGATATTTTTTTCAAAACAAAGTTTGCATGAGTCTAATCTGATACACACGTAATCTAAAAAAGATAAGAATCAAGAGGATCTCATCTAGGGGTCAAGCAAGAAAAGGAAAACTAAATTACGACCATTGTCATATGAAACTGGTAAGTAAATATGGCTACAAAAAGAGCTACAAGGTTCCCAAAATTGGATGAAGACATCCAAACAAAGAGTAAAAAAGAACACAGGATTTGAAAACTATACAATTTGATTGGGGTTCACCCTAAACTACCTCCCTCTCCCTATGGTGCCACTGCCTGAATCTGTCAGAATGGTTAACCTTCTAGCTGACTTTAAAAACTCACTGCAACAGAAATATCTTCTGTAAACAATCTTGATAAGGACAAAAAAGAAACAACAGAAAGACCAGTTAAATGGCATCAGGAAGTTGAAATGTGCATGAAATTACTTGAAGGGCTCGTCTCCAGCGTTTTTCATCGACCCTTCTGCATCTCGGTAAAGCACATTGCTCTGCATCTCTGAACTCCTAATGCCAAACATGTTGGTCAGCTTACCATACAGCTCCTCGTATGAACCAAGAACGGACAGATCAAGAGTTCGACCTTCCTCTGATTCCGTAAAAACTTTGCTGTGACCACTCTCCCGACTGAGATCAAATTTCTGTTTATCTTTGTACCTGGGAGACCCTTCATCTGAAGAATTCTCTTGTGGACCATTCTGAAGTAATGCGGAACCGGAACCATCAGAAAAATTTGCCGTCTTATCTTGGTTCCCCTCTAAAGAACTGTTTCCATTAGTATCACCGGAGCAGCTTTCAGAACTCTGCTGCTCAGTGAAGATTAGCTGACCAAACAAAACAATGTGAGGCATCTTTATTTCAACATTTTTCTTCAGACCCTGAGTAGCGTTTCCACTTGTCAATAAGGATGTAACATTGTCATTATTTGCTGAAGCGCCCAAGAAGTTGCTATTGGGGATTCTTGATGGTGGTACAACATGATTAAGCTGCTGGAAACCAACTGGAAACTGACCCGATTGTAATTTATTGAACTGGAGATCTGGTGAAGATAGTCCAAACTGAGCATGCCTGGCTTCCTGTATGCCTGCAGGAATGTTGTCTAAAACATCGCAAAGGGAACTGTTCAATACAAGTGGATTCCCAGCAAATGAAGGCACTGGAATTTTGCCAATTAAGGAAAATTCTGGAGGTTGAGGAAGTCTCAACTTCTTTCTAGGGGGTGAAAAGGGTGAGATTTGAATGGCTGGCATGTTTGATACCAATTCAACCAACCATGGATTGACACACTTTACATTCTGAAGTAAATCTGGTTCATCCCATGTTACCTGAAAGAAGATGTTTGCAACCAAAGTTAATGGAAATTAAACCAAAGACTTGAGCGTTTAAAGCAGATAAGATGCATAAAGCAGGATGTTTCTAAGAATTCCTGATGTGCAAAACGTGAAAAGCCCGACCAAGAAATACTTAAGAGTCTATTTCACAAGGCTTCTTGAAGTTATAGTATAAATGAAAGGATTCAACACAGGTTTTTTTTTTTTTTTTGGGAATTTGCAACAGAGGACAGTTGATAGAGTGAAACGAGTACAGCATATGATACGAATACATTGCAAAAGTGTGGATTTAAGATACAAACAAAATGTTTGTGAATAGGATATCAAGCAACGGACACCATGAATGTGAACTGCAGGATTAAGTCTAAAGCAGAGCAGTATCTAGCAAAGTAGGGTAGCAGGTAGGCAGATCATGCTTGTCAGTATCCTTATAGGTTATGCCTTAAGTGGCAATTCGCACAAGAGTTAATTCATAAGTCAACCCAACTCAACCTATAACCTCAGTGCTTGTGATCTTTAAAGAATGGAGGCCAAATTAACGAATTAATACATTAAACAGATATTTCACACAAGAATAGTAGGTCCATAAAGGAAAATATCATGTGTGCAGAACTGGCTATATCGACAATATGAGGTACCTGAAGAAGCCTCCACGGAGAATTAGGCCAGCGGATGGGATCAGCAACCTGAACAGAATTAATAGTTCCCATGAACCAGCTGATGCGAGACGAATCTTCCGTTTCAAAAGCCATCTTGAATCTCATACCTGGACACCATTGAATCTGCATTGTGTCCCTCACAGCAGAAGCTCTTACACAAAATTCTGGAGTGCTCGCCCTCGGATAGTAAACAACCTCAAATGGCTGCCCTTTGGCCGCAAGAGTTGCAGCCTCTATAACAGATTCAGCCCTCACCTTACCCTTCTTTTCCGTACTCCCATTACTGCGAATCACCTGACTCTCGCCTTCCCTCACGAACCCAGAGTAGCCTGAAAATGAGTTCCACCCAGATGAACTCTCATTTCCGCCACCACCTAAACCTCTCTTGGCACGCCTAATACCGACACGAAGGTCCCCATTTTCTGCCCTCAAGAACACAATAGAGTCCCCAGCTACAAGCTTCTTGTGATTCACAAAATTACTCCACCCAGTAGTCAACAAATGGCGACGAGGTGTGCCTCTGTAGATATGCCTAAACTTCCAGTTATTGCCATGGACGTCCTTGGCAATAATGGCCTGAACAGGAGGCTCCACACTGTAGTCCAATCTTGGGAATATTGTCTCAGCACAATAACGCGGAACAGAGAACCCACCTCCATTATTCGCATCAGATTGAGTCAATGTCTTGGCAAAAGAAGCAGGCTTCTCTTGAGACTCAATCCTATTAGCCCCCCTGAACAGCATGTTATCATCACTGGCAGAGCTATCTGCAAACCCCATTTCGGTATTGCTCAGTGGGATTAGCCTAATTTTGGCATAAACCTCGTCGGTTTCTTGGTCGGCCATGTACTTAATGGCCAATACGCGACAAGGGATGAGAGCCGGAACGCGACAGCGACCAAAATCTACATTGCATTGAGCATGTTCGGCGTGGCCTTGGGGAAAGTAGAAAACTTTAGAGTTCAGTGGTGGCATTTGTACCATACTACCAGCACAGGCATGCCAGAGTTGTGAATCTAGACCTTTATCTGCAACTCTCATTTGTTCTTTCTGGGATGTTACAACGTCTCTCATCATTTCTTTGTTGTGCAAGTATTGATTTTGAAGAATCTGTACAACACCTGAATTTTATCCAATTACACTAAAGATAGAGCACATATAGTCGCTTTTGAATTTCCCCAAAGTTTACAAGGCTAAAGTTGAAGACTTTGTTATTGTTGAAACGTACAATTATCTTGACAAATAACAGATCCCGTGAATCAGTAATAGCAAAAGAAAGAGGAGAAAAAGAAAGAAGATAACTTACAACCCACTCCGACTTCTCTGAAACAGAGAGTATGACAGAGAATGCAACTGCTCAAAAGCACCAAACTTAGAGGTAATAATTGAAAACTCTCCAAGACTCGAACTTTACATGAAGAAAAGAAAGCCCGGAGCTTCTGAATGGAGTAGAATAAGTTAATAGAGCAAGGTTGAGTTTGTAAGAAAGCAAGGAAGAAGGGGAGAGATAAAGGAAAAAGAAAGAGGAGAGCAAGTGAAAAAGGTCAAAGATCAAAGTGAATTTAATATGGTTACGAGAGTGTGCATGGATTCAGGCTTGATGGTTTCGTTGCCGACCAGATTTCTTAAGGGTTAAAAGAGAGAGAGAGGTAAAACTTGACAATGAGGATAAAAGCAAAAGGGAGGGTCTTTACTGTTGGGTTTAGGAGCAGAGAGAGGGTTGGAGTGGTTGTTTTAGATAGTTTAGGATCACAATAGTCCACCACCTAAGACACGACTTAGGCGAAACTCAAACTCGGAGGAAAGAAAGAAAGATCATTTTGCTTCCAGTTCCCTGATTTTTTACGACACCCCTTCATTACCTTATTCTTTTGTCTCTTCTTTTCTATTATCATCTAATCTACTCGCTTGTTCTTCGGATCCCACACTCTTCCCTTCCCTTTATATATATAAATATATACTAACAGTTTCGTTTGGTCTCATCTTAATTTGTCTCCAGTTCTTATATTCACTGTATTGAAGTGTAAAAAATGAAAAGATAAAATAAATTTGAGGTCCCATATTTTTAAATTTTCTACTATATTATGAACCTTTTATACATAACGGAGGACCAAAATAATAATAGAACCAAAATATGGACACGAAGAAAAAAATATCACCCAAATCCCAACAAAATTTTGAATGATCCCTAGGTCGAGATTTTAAGGTTCTTATCACAATATTGTCGAAAGTAAAACGATCTCTGAAATCAAGGCAACAGACAGCCAAATCCTAACAGTATACATTTGACCATAATAATATTTGTGTATCTAGACCATGTTCCTCACTCTTCGGGGTTAATCATGGTTAACTCTCAACCGAATCATTCCGACGTATGGATCGTCAGTCAAACACTCAAAAGGACTTATCCCCAGCGTCACTGGTGGTTAAGTATGCTCCTGATTTCTTGGTTGGGAGAGGTGATTTGGTCATTGCTAGTTAATTGTCTTGCCCAAATGCAAGTTACCATTTTTAGAGTAGGAGTGAAGCTGGGGACAAAACCAGCCCTGGCCTATTGCCTGTGACTTGGAGATTAAACCAATGACAGTCCGAAGGGAACTCGGTTGATAAGAGACATCGGAACTAAGGACAAATGAATCTTGTTCATTACAAGGGTTTCGTGCAAAGTCCAAATAATACGCCGCTTGATCATGACCTTGGTCGGTCTTGCTAGGAAGGAGTAGGACACCATTATTTTATTATGTTGTTTTGGAATCCAAATGGTTTAAATGTTTACTTAACCAATAATGTTCTGTTGAATATTTGGATTTTAAATATGGCACCTAAGAGTTTACGTACACTTGACTCTGCCATTGTAGGAAATAGTAAATAAATAGTCCTTTTTCTCTTTTCTTTTTTGTTTTTTGAACGTTATGGTTCTTACGCCAACATATATTTAGAAGTAGCAGTACTCATTTCCTTTCAAGTTGACAAAATAAATTTGTGTCAGAGACTATCTCATGATAGGAGTATCTCCTCCTCCGTTGAAAGCATGAATGGAAGAGACAAGCAGAGAGGAGAAATGTAAGAACACGTTATGTGTCAACATCTTAACATGTGTAAGACTTTTCTCCTTGTAATCATAAAGCGTAAAAGCTGTTGCAAATTTCAATGTTATTGAATGAAGATGATTTTAACCTCATCTCGTTAAGATCGTAATTGTTCAAAAGAAAGAAAAAAAAAACCTTGATTTGTTTATGACTTTTGGAGCAATAGTACCGAACTTGTGACCGGCAAATGCAGCGGCACTCATTGGGAAAGTTGAAGTTTTGACTTTGAAGTTAAAAGTAAGATCAGCGACGTTAACGTCACAGCCAAATGACAAAGATGTTACCCGTACGTGGAGGGAATTGTGTTAACAGACTGCAACGTGTCAGAAATTGACGTGCAATTGGTGTGGAAAGGTTGGGCCCCAGCTCCGAATCTCTGTCGTTACTAGTGAAATGTCTTGAAGCAAATTCGTCTTAACTTTTAATGTTTGGTCGTGTGTGACGCACGGATGGTAGACTGTCCCAGTAGCTTTGCTTCTGGCTTGGGGATATCGCAAATTTTGCTAATATTTTAACCAAAAATAGGACAATTAAACTTAGAAACTGGCATTAGGTTCACCAAAGGCTAATCATACCCAATTTTTTTCATTACTTGCCTACGGGTCCTTTTAAAATTCGAGTTACTAGGTATATAACAACTATAGATGAAAAGTAATAATTCTCATTATTTTTTAAAAAATGAAAGGAAATTATATTAAACTAACAAAAGCTACTTCACACCATTACAATGAGTCATCTTCTACATCAACAAAAATCACCTAAGGTAACATCTATATGTTAAAAAACAAACAGCATATAGCATTATAGCAACCAATGTCATCTCACTCATAGAGTAATTGAGCATTGTTTGTAATGGAAAATGAATAATGCTCGAATCTAATTCACAATATGATATGCAAGTTGATGTTTGCCTACTTCCACTTCCTTATAAATTCTCTTGTTCCTTTCCCTCCATAAGGAATAGATGACAGTGGTAAAGGTTGCCTTTATGAGCAAACCATCCACTTGCCTCGACTTATTACATCTTATGATCATATCCAATATCCCCTCCATTCAAATGTATAACTAGATATTTGTAATATAACCATAACTCTGCTCCAAATTGCTTTGGTGTAGCTGTATTCAAAATATTTTTAATCACTAACCAAGTGACAATTGCAGCTTTGGGATTTACAGATTATTTACAAAGCATGTCAAACCAAGGAACAACTTCAACATTGGTCACAAGCATATTATGACAAGATCTGTTATCGAATATACCTTTAGAATGTAGATTCCAAATGATATTGTCCTGCCTCAGCCCTTCAGGTATACTTGGAAAAAAAATCTACAAGCAAGTTAAAACCTATAAAGTTGCCAACCCATGCTCCAATTTGGATTAGATGAGGAGACTCTGGCATTAAAAGGAATGTGGTTTCTAAGTTGGGCAAGTTCGGCTACGTGGATGAGTGGACTAAAAGTAGCCCAGTTATCAACCTAGAACCACATATCCTCTCCATCTCCCAATTGATGCTTGATATAAGGATATATTGTGTTTCTCAAACTGAGTATGTGGTTGAATATCTAGGAAAAATTCCTAGACTTATCCAACTGCCAAAAATTCTTATCCTTCGAATGATATTCATGCACCCATTTGATCTATAATGCTTTGCTATCAGTCCATAATCTCCAGATCCTCTTACAAAGTAGAACTTTTTGCATTTATGAAACTGAGATGATCCCCAATCTTTCGTGCCTCTTTGGTATAATGATGTCACACTATTTCACTTTGGCCTGCTTTCCATTTTATGTTTTCCTAGACCAGAAGAAGGCTTTTAGTACTTTATCAACTTCCTTAATGACTCTCTTCGACAATACCATATGTGCAGACTAGTGGATGTATATACTGCTTAAAACTGAATTGATGAGAGTCAACCTATCTATAATGGACAGAAACTTGTGTTGTTAAGCATTACTTTTTTATTTAAGCTTCTCAATCAAAGGAATGAAATATGAAAACTTAGGCTTAGTGGTATTAATAAGAACTCCTAGATGGTTCAATGGCAAAGACTGTAATGAAAAAACAACTATACTATTTATCTTTTATTAGTTTTTGACATCCAAGGAAAGATACAATCCACTTTTCTCCACATTCACCTAAAGTCCAAACCAATTCAAGAAAACCTGCAAAATGTT
>JANIJF010000211.1:31215328-31227740 GCA_024520955.1 Erythroxylum bequaertii | reverse complement strand
GGCGGTTGGGATAGATTGTGTGGTCGTCCATCCCAACTCGTCCTTAGTATCTATACTTAAAAAAAACGAAACTAAAAACTGGCAAAGTGAAGGGTTGAAGAATGAGGAGGCGTTACTCACTTATCAGCGGGATGAGACAAATGTAGATGTTGTCGAGCACTTTGAATTTTTTGTTACTATCGAAAAGATTCCAATACGGTTTCCACGACTAGATCACTTATGAAAGCCAAAGTGTTTGAAAAAATAAGGTATTAAAGCCATATCGACTAAGGGTTTATTAGGATTAAAGCTAAATAGCTATTTTAACATCTAAAGTGGTGAAGGGGCTACTGTAGGGCTCAGTCAAGGACAAGTTTGGGCTTAAGTTGATGAAATTGCTAAGTTCTTAAATGGAAGACTCATATTTAAATGGAAGACTCATAAATTGATATTGTTTAAAATATTTACACATCATTTCAAAAAAAAAATATTTACACATTATTAAATATTTAAAGTGTATTAAAAATTAAATAATATTGATTATTAAATCAGTATTTTTTGTCTAATAAAAAAAATTCTTTTAACTTTTCCCTTTTTTTTAATCAAAAAGAAAATCTGGTCGCAATTGAGAAACAAAAACCGCCGAGTTTAGGGTTGAGAACAGGTGCAACAATGGTGCTATCAAACAAGAAGCTGAAACAGAAGCTAAGAGCAGCAAAAGCCGAGCCTTTCACTGAAACGGTGTCTAGCGGCACTGATCCTAACAGCAGTGGAGGATCGTCGAAGAAACCAGAATCAAGTTCAGATATCGAAAATCTTCAGCAGGCAGTGAGGCAGAGGCCCAGGTTGACCAAGAGAGCAAAAAGAAGAAAGACTCTTTCTTTGCTGGATTTAGATGGTGCAAGAAAGAGCCTCGAAGGAGAAAATGGAGTAAAAAACAATGGAAGTGAAGGGACTTTAGTGAGTAAAGTAGAGAATGGTGAAAGTGAGGATAAAAATGAGGAAATGAAGAATAAGAAGAAAAAGAAGAGACATAGAGAGGAGGCGGACAGTGAAGAAAAGGGTTTAAAGGAGGATGGTTCAATAAAGGAGGCAAAAAAATCGAAGAAGAAAAAGAAGAAGAAGAAGAAGACTAAGAAGGAGAAAAAGGAGAATATTGTGCAAGAGAATATCGATGTTGACGATGGAGGAATCTCTACGGTCACAAATGGAAACAATGAAAGGTAATTTGAAAGTAAATCGATGCAACATTTGACTGTTCGTCATATGCTATCCTCAATTTCGTGCTACTTTCTTGAGGCATGATTTGCCTCTTCCTTTTCTTTCTGAATTATGGTTTCTCGGTCCATTATTTTTGCTTATCTTCTAACTGGTAGTTGTTTGTTGGGTCACAAAAGTTCATGACAGTCTGCTTCTGTTTGGTTTATCGGTTGGTTGATTCCTTTCTTTGAGTAAATCCATCCATCCACCCATTTCATTGTGTAAAAACCAGACTTGTTATTCAGCTAGGATGCAATGCAAGTGATTGTTGTTTGTGGATTGAATATCCTTGTCACATGCCTACCATAAGTGGCTAGAATTTGAACTTTCGTTTTGTTAGACTAGGAAATTATTGGTGGTTTCTTTTAAACAGAAGTTATTATGTCCTGAGAATGTATGCTTTACTTGCTGTGTATGTTGTAGCAACGAAGTGAAGAATGAAGATGCTATGAAAGTTTATGTTGGAGGCATTCCATATTACTCAACTGAGGATGACATTCGAAGTTTCTTTGAAGGTTGTGGCACCATGACTGGAGTAGATTGTATGAAGTTTCCTGACAGTGGGAAGTTTAGAGGAATTGCTATCATCACTTTTAAGGTACTTGTACCTGTGTAAATTCTAATTATCCTCGCTTTTGTTCTGCTGCCCACCTTAACATCCTGTAGTAGTAACTTAAGTTGGATGCCTTTGGCTGTTCTAGAGTTATTTAACTTTATGATCTTTGTAATAAAATTAGGCTGTTTTCTTGCTCTTGGGGTTTTTTCTCATTGACCATGTCGAGTTCAAAAACAAGACCTGTCCGTTGAAACTAAGAGAAACATGTGGGTTTCTGTCAGTCATGTTAACATATAAGGAAAAAGAAGGTGTTGAGACCCGTTATAACCAACAGTATAGTAGGAAGAGAAGGGTTGGGGTAGATGGGTAATTTGGAGAGTGTGAGGAAAGATATTACGCTGAGTTGGATAGTTAGTTAGAAAAAAGGTAATAAAAGATATTGTGTGTGGACGGGTGGGAATCATCACAATGAATTGGTTATGAAAACTATGTACTGAGGAGGTTAGCTAGCCCTCGAAGCTTAGCCTATCGATATACTGAATGCATTGAATTTCTCTTCATACTCTCTTCTTCTCTGTTTTTCTTACTGTTTCCTTGCTTGAGTTTCTGGTGTTGTTGTTGATTGTTGGATTAAAGCTTGTTAGGATTTTGGATCCTAACAGAAGGCTTTGGAGTTATTGTCCTTTAGGCTGATGATGCAAAATTACTTTCTATCTGCAAATTTATTTACTAGGATTGACCAGCATGTTCAGGGAAACTTTTTCAGAGGCCACCCCCCTTAGAACTTAGGAGTGATCACAGTTTCAGTTTCTCCAGTTTTAGCATTCTGTCAGTGTGTACAATCGCGTTTTAAGGCTTTCCTTTGGAAATTCACTGGTGCGCTGTATAAAATGTACCTGGTTGTAGCATTCTAGGGTGTGGCTCCCTCCTTCGCGTAGATTCTTGGCTAGCCTGAAATAGTTCTTGTCTTTTAGCATACTGGCAAAACATGGTATTAATTGCATCTCTACAACAGGATTTCTTCCTAATAAATATCTGTTTGTATGTGTAAGTATGTAATTGTTCCTTGAGGAATGAGTGTGTTATACTTACTTTGGATGAATATCTTTTTCTGCTGGTAAACATGACATTTCTACCGGTCTATGTTTTGAAACTTACTATAATGTATGACATTTAACATATATAGGCATTCTTTTTCTTTTTCCTCTTTTCTTGGTACCTAAATGTAGGCATTGTAAAGATAATGAAATTATTGACTGAATTCATTTGGTTTCCTTGTTTCGATTCCATTTGTATAAATTCTCTTCTCAGACTGAAGCGGCAGCTAAACGTGCCTTGGCTCTTGATGGAGCTGATATGTGAGTAAACAATGCTAATTACCAGTTAACTTTGATAAGTTTTCTTTTATTCTTACGACATGATTTGATATTTTAGTACTTTTCAGGGGTGGGTTTTATTTGAAAATTAAGGCTTACAAGGCTACTCGGACAAACAAGCTCTCCAATTTTGCACCTGGAATGGTGAAGGGTTATAATAGAATATATGTTGGAAATTTGCCATGGGATGTCACTGAGGTTGAAGTGAGGAACTTTTTCTCTGATTCCAATATATCATCCATTCGCTTTGGGAAGGACAAGGAAACAGGGGAATTCAGGGGATATGCCCATATAGATTTTTCTGACAATCTCTCATTGATAATGGCGTTAAAGTTGGATCAGCATATCTTTTGTGGGAGACCCATCAAGATAAGTTGTGCAGTTCCTAAGAAAGATGCTAAAGATGATTCAACAGCTCTGCCTGCAACTGAAGAAACTACAGCTCAAGGAACTAAAGGTGAAGGAATTAGCAATGGTGGTGGGTTGAGCCCGGTCAGTGGTAAGATAAGGAGGAGAACTTGTTACGAGTGTGGTGAAAAAGGCCATATTTCTACTGATTGTCCCAAAAAGCAAACTGCTGTCACAAATGGCAATACAAGTTGAACATTTATGAAAAATGTCTCGGGTTTTTCATGAAGCGTAGAAAAAAAATAGATTTACCTTTTAGGGCCAAGGCCCTATCTTAATGCTTGGTGGAGATCTCGGTTTGTCCCACAGCTAATTTTCCTTTGGTACAAGTCAGTGTTTCCTGTTTGGAGTTCCGGAAGAACGCAGATGCTTATTTCCCCAGGAGAACCACTCCGAAGAAAACGTGCAGTTGGGAAAACAGGTGAAGTTGAGAAAATTTTATAGAGCCTAAAGGAATAATCGTATATTTTAAGAACGTACCTAGCACAGCAAGTATCACAAAGTTGTTCTACATTCTGATTCCTTTTTACACCCATATCTATAATGAATTAGGAGGGGTTATGTTACCAAAACTCTAAGTTGCCACCACCATCAAATTTGATACTTTGAAGTTTTAAGAAAGCATGTATTCGGAAATTCAGACGTATCAACTTAGAATTGGGAATCAAATTTGTCCCATGGATAAATCTTGCAGCATTTGTATATATTTGAAAATCAAAAATGGGTTTTTAGTATAACCTGAAGGATCAAAATTTCTTATTTCAGAAATATAAACGAGTTATAGGAGTACCTCTTATCTAATGGCCTCAAATTCACCGCCTCAAGATAGTACTACCTTCTGCCTTTACATATAATGTTCAAGCAAACGAGAATCTAGATGGATGTTATTTAAGAGATCTCCGTTTAATGAAATTACTTGGGTTCCCTTCTTTGTTTGTTAGTTCATATAATTGCTTCCATCCTTCCAAAACCAATCCCTTTATTACTTCAGAAACTCCACTCTTTCCTTTAAACGGTGAGCATGGTTACATAACTAATCTACTCTTTGTCCTGACCAAAGGGTGGTGATCTTCTAGTAGAGAACAATATAATTTATAATTATTCCTCTCCAAAGGGGTCACAGACTCTCTATTGCTTTATCTCCGCCCCTGAAATGGCCACAATATCGACGCCTAGGAGAAGGATGGTGATGCCATGTAAATATGAAGATGGAGAAACTAGCACTGGAAGTTTCTCGGTGAGCAATCCGGCAAAGTCGGAAACGGCTGAGAACGTAGTAGAGGTTGTCTATTACCTCTCCTGGAACGGTCAGCTTGGGCATCCCCATTTCGTGGAAGTCCCAATGTCTTGTCCCCCTCAACTGCTGATAAGAGGTATGCTCACAAAAAGCATAAACACGTCTCAGGAATATAATTAAAATGCATCAGAAGCTCTCTCAGAACAAAAGTTTCGGGTTAATGTTTTGAACAATTTTTATTTCAGATGTGATTAACACGTTAAACCGTCGTCGAGGTCATGGTATGGCTGACATGTATTCTTGGTCGTTCAAAAGGTAAACATAAATACGTAACAAGTTTTGTAGCTCGTAATTATACAATTCATGACGATAACATAAATATATAATGTGGGTGCTTTATCGCTACAGGAGCTACAAGAATGGACATGTATGGCAAGACTTGTGGGACAACGATTACATATACCCTTGTAACGAGGACGATCATGATTACATTCTTAAAGGATCACTCCTCACAGGTGCTTCAGTGACACCACCATCTTTCGACACAATGTCACCATCAACTTCCAGGTCCAGAGTTCCATCTGAGATTCAAAGTTGCACTGATTTAGGTTCGATCACTCCAAGTACTGCAAAAACAAATGATTCCATTTGGTCCACATTTGATGACCACCCCAATATCAAAACAAGTGCAGAACCGTGGGATAAAGGGTCGGGGGACGAAAAGAACAAAAAAGTGGGAAGTGTAAAACTTGCAACTCTTTTGAACAGAGAGGAGACGGGAACACCAACAGTGAAGTCTGGTACAAGGGCCTCTACCCCTAGCCAGAGAAGGTCCAGAGACAAAAAAGAGGTTTCTGTGTCAGATGACAATGGGCAGCGCGCAGTCAAAGAAACGCCGAGTATGAGAAAGAAGACAACCACTCCTCTTCTGCTGATGATCCTTCGATGTGGATCAAAGAGGTTCGAAGTATCGCCGGAGAGAAAATCTCGTAGCTATCCTGTTTCTTGAGTTGACTTTGATATAACTTCACTGTGAATCGAACACAATTTACACCAGCTCAGGCAGTAAGTTTCCAATTTACCCTTGGCAAATAATGAGGTTATAATTTAATACATGTCTGTTAATAGATGAGATTTGGGTTGTTCCAGAAGGTGTATAGTTAATGTTGAGATTGAGCTATTTGCAGTATTATTGGGTTTGCAGTGACTCCTTAGGATTTGAAAATACCCGTATCTTCTCTTTAATGATACGTCATGTAACAACTCACATGCATATTTTTCTTCTACTCTACATCTTTTATCCGCAAATTTTTAAAAATCAGAAATTAAACAGCCATGATAAAATTGTAAAAGTGATATATAATAAAAATTGAACAAAATTTATTAACTTGAAATAGGTTAAAGAATGAGTTTTATATTTTATAATAATTTTATAAAAGTTGGTTAGTTAATTAATAAATTGATTCATTTTTAATAATAAAGGTTATTAAGATAAAATTAAATAGTTAAAAAATTTATTAATTAATAAATCAATAAATTTTAAATAACAAAAATTATTAAGGTACGTGAATTGTTCAAAAATTTTATTGTTAAACTCGTCGAACAGTTCAGTTTTTTAATTATGATACAAGATATATTAAGGGTAAGTAATAGTCTCATTTTTAAGGGAATCCTTATTGTTTAGTGCATTTTGGTTGTTATCGTTCTGTTTAACTGTGCAGTTTGTGCAGCAACTGGCTATAAATCTCCAGTCATATAAAGCAAATGAGTATTAGTGATTTCTTGACGAAGGCCCCAAAAAAGGAAAAAAAAATGGACATTCCATGCTTATAACACGTGGAAGTAACTTCCCTTCCTTACTGTGTCTCCACCCCATGTCAGTGGAAAGTATGAATTTGATTAACAACTTCCCTTCCTTACTGTGTCTCCACCCCATGTCAGTGGAAAGTCTGAATTTGATTAACAACTCCTTTTGTAGTCAAGGAGGATCCATCCACCAACTGTTTTATCTTTCAACTATCCCCGCCCTTATCTTAGGCGGTCTTGTCTTGTGCTCCTTTTCCGAATGGGACCCATCAGAGGTTTGAAGAGAAAAAAAAAAAAAAAGAAAGTTGAGCTGCTGCTGCTGCGGCGGCTTTTGCCGCCTTCCCAACCCCAGCTTCCAACTGATTGGTAGGAGGATTAGAGATACACATTCTACGCAGTTCCTATATTTTACATTTTCATGTATGTCATATGTCCTTTTTCTCCGTTTTGATTGTGATTGATTTATTGCATTTGGAGCTTTTGTTCGTGCACAAAGTTGTTTGTTGTTGCTGGTTATTAACGTTTGTTAGTTTTGAGAAATTTTCTGTTTGTTGGTCAAATCCAATTCTATGGATTGCAATTGTGTGTTTACTTTGTCTTGTACTTTGTTCCAATGCCCTCGACTTTGCAATAGGATTAGTGGTGTTTTGTTTGCCCTCTTGTATAGTATTAAGTGTTTGTTGGCTTCACAGATGAATGTCGTTCTTCTGGGTATTATGTGTTTGGGGTGCAAAGTCGAAATGTTAAAGTTTCTCAATTATCTACCAGAACTTCAGGTCAACTTGACCCCAGTTGATAATTTTCTTGACTATGGTCAGGAATGCACTATAGTTTTGTAATAGAGAATTTAGAAGTATTAATGATCACGGTAATCTTTTGGTGTGTGGCAATTGAAATGTACCTAATTGGCATATTCCTGGACTTTCTATAACTTTATCAATGTCTAAGTTCCGTTATCTCTTTAAAGACAAAATAAGATCCCATTCGGCCCTCTCCTAATCTAAAAATTTTGGACCCTTCTTATTGTTTTATAAGCATGAGACAAAGTAAAAAAGAAAGGCCTATTAAATTAATAATGTGCAAATATGTATTGGCTAAAGAAAACACAAGATTTAATTCTCTTAGAGGCTTTTTCAATTAAAATGTTATTTATTTTATTATTAAGATTATTCTAATTTTTAGGATTATAAATATTAAATAAAGGATTTGGTTATTCATCTACGTTCAAATTTTCTAAATTGGATACATTTGATATATGTTTATACTTACTCAAATTGCTAAAACTTTCATGAATATGAATCTCATCACTTAAATTTTCATTAAGTTGTTCAAAACTATCTTCACATAATTTTTCATAATTTTCACTAGGAAGTAAATTGTATGCAGTTGGGGAACACATTATGAAACATTTTAATCTTTCTATGTTGTTCAGTCATTACTAGAACTTAAATAATTAAACCGAGTAAATGGAGATTCATCTTCTATCAAGCTAAAAGATGCCTTCTCTTCGAAAATGTAATCCAACTTTCTTAGTTGGTTGAATGAGATGTATAGCATGTTTTATTGTTAAAGATTTTTAATTACTTCATTAAGCTTCTTTATGATATTCATGATTACAGCAGTCAATGATCAACTTGGATACATAGGTCCTGGGCTTCTTAAGATTTCTGTCAGAGATGCATAACCTAAGCATTCTTTCAGTTCTTGAACATTAGAACGGAGGCTTAAAATCATAACTGCATATATCTGACATATGTAGTTTATACAAAATCAAGGATGTCTTATTTTCTTTAGCATAATTTACCTGTATTCCTTTCATTTTCATTCTTCACCACCAACCCATATTGATACAGCCAAAGTGAAAAAGGAAACTGTAAAACCTAAACTCTACTTTACTTGAATTACTTCTCAAAATGTTGTTATAAGGTGCTCTGTAGAAATGACATTGATTTTCTTTCTGAACAAGTCCTTTGATTTTATTCTTCAATCCTCCCCTTTTTTTTCTTTCCTATTGAAATCCTTCCTTATTCACAAAAACCAAACCAACACAACCTTCCATTTAGTAGCTTCTGCTCCTTTCCCCTGCATGATTTTTTGTTGCCAAACCAAATTATGACCATTCAAAAAGTTAACACCTTTTTATCTCTAAGATAGGTTTTTCTCAGTCATGTACCTTCGGTGAATGCCTTCCCTACATGTGAAAATGAAAAGGCAAAATCATCCTCCTTCTCTATATTTTCTAAGCATTCTCTTTGGAGAGCGGAAATCTCGGTGCTTTAAGATGAATTTAAGGTTATGAAGATCAAATTTTGGTGCATATGATAATTAGTTAGTAACCAAATATTTTAGACACTCTGCTGCATGTCTTTATCGACTGAAGTTGGACTTCCTTTCTGGATTGATTTTGGATAGTTGTAGTTATTCTTTGGAAAGGATGCTGTAGCGCTCTAGAACATGTTTAATCCTGCTCAATCTGACTTGCATATGACTAAACAATCCTTAGTATTTGTATACTGTATAGTTTAAGGTTTCCTTGGAAATTTTGACGTATGGCTAACAAATATTGCAAGCATAGATGATTATTTTCTAATTATTCCTGTTGTAGGGTCTCTATCGGAATCAAAGGATTCAAAGAAATTCAAGTCTCTTTTTAAAATATCAAGGAAGAGACCCAACTACATCTGTACACTTGTAGAAGATGTTATGAAGCCTAAATCAAATTATGTTAGCGCAGATAGGAGGCCTTTATTTAGCTCCGGTGATTCGTTATCAACTATTGCTGACTCGTTAGGAATGAACCAGTCAGCTGTTTCTCAAATAACCTGTCGATTCGTTGAGGCAATGGAAGAAAAAGGGCTGCATTATCTTCGTTGGCCTTCCACAGAAGCAGAGATGGATGAGACTATGTCCAATCATGGGACTACCTAATCGACCTTTTGTTTCTGAACGGCATTTTGACCTTATGTCGTTTCTGTAATGTTTCATTTTTCAAGTAAACGTTTTTCAGTACAGATATAATAATTTAAGCCTGAGCCTGAAGGACCCTACTCTCTCTTTCTTCACTCTTCAGTTACCAAATCGCAAAGCAACAAAACCTCCTAGGGTTAGGGTTTCTGGGTTCATGAGAATGGAAGCAAAGAAACTCCTCAAGGACAAGAAATTCTGGTTCGCTTCTTTCCTCATTGTCTGGGCTGCTGCTCTGCAGGTATCACAAACACGCCTATTTGGCGTTTGCCTTTTGTGTTGATGAGTAAATTAAAATCGATTCTTGATAGGATTATAAATTTCTTTCGTTTTCTTTTCAATTTTTTATTGTGGATTGGAGGGGCACATGATGTGGTTACAGAGGCAGGACTCCTTCAAAGAGAAGTTTGGGAGTTCTGATCAAAGCAAAGGTGACAGTGATCAAGGAATCAATCATAAAGTTTCGACAGAGGAAAGATTTTAAATTTATACGATAAGAATTTAAAACTTGAATTTTCGACTTCCGCTTTACCGAGCCAGAGCTGCTCAACTGATAAAATTGCTGAAATTGGAATCTAGAAGTTATCTTCCAGGTGACACCACTAGGGAGAATTTTGTTAGTAGTTGAGCCTTAATGCAATATTTTGACATTTTCATGTAAGACTCTGGTTGTCCTCCTATAAGATGGCGATCTTGATTAGATTGAGTTGGATAGAGGTGCTTTCTTCTGTGAACATTCTACCTTTGTACAAACAATAAATTTACCATGAAGTATTCCTCTGATATTGATTGCTCAAGGATTTACCAGGTGGTGACGATTTTAATTTCAGAAACAAATAGGGTATTGAGAGTTCAGATTGTGATCGAAAGTCATCAATCTGCAAAGCAAAGAAAAATGGAAATTTGTGGATGAGGCAGGACTTAAGCTACCATGTTAAAAGTAACAAGTAGGCAGAAGTTGCTAGGAGAGATTCTTAACTTTGTTGAACATATTGGGGTGTTGTAGGAGTTCATCATCTCTTTCTCTTAGGTAGAGTCATCCTCAAATAAAAGATGAAATATTTGATCTTATTGTTTCACCAGATTCAAGTGTTCCAGCCGCAACTTGCTTAAGAGTGTAGAAAGCAATGCTTCAACTTGTTGAGAAACTCCCTGGAAATTTGCATTGCTTGTAGCTTAGAAAGGGTAATCCAAGGGATTGCACTGCAAATGTTGACCCTAAGTCTACCCTGGAGTAGAAAGGATTTTGGTCTATGGCTAAAGCGCCCTTTTTGTGCCTGTTTTCCTCTCACTTAAAAAGTATTTTAGAACCAATTTTCTTGATGGGATGATTTGGCTCTGTTAGACAACAATATTAAATTAGTCTTTGTATATTTGAGGGTTGAAAATAAGATGGTTAAAATAAAATGAAAAACGAGCTGTATGGGAAGTTTGAACTGTAGCCAACCTATCTGGGGTGGATATATTATACACACTCACATACTTTCCCAGGGGTCTTTATTAGTCACTTTGATGTTAACAAAGATAAGCCTTCTATATAAAGTTGCTGAATATAAATTTGGTGGCTTCTAATTCAAGGCAGTAGATAATAACTTAGCTTAGCTACTACGTAATTGACTTTGCATTCGATTATATTCTCCAATTTCGGTTTCTAACTGTTGATTATTTTGCTTGGGTTGGCAGTTCTACAACTCACCCAAAACAGGATTGCATTGTAAGACAGCTATTGAAACACCAGATGTATTGACAAGATAAAAATTGCAAGGAAAAGAAAGGCTTATCCCTGTTATTGCTAGTCTAGTCACCATCTTTCATCTTGTTCAAAGTCTATAGGAGTCGCCAACAGGATTTTTCCCGGTAACACTTGGGCTGAATTTACTACTGACTGACTTTTCAAAAGATTTCTTGTTCTGTTTTTTCTTCTCATCAATTAAATCCCGGTGGGGTACGTTAAATTCTAGGAAGTTGCAGTATGGACAACGGACGGTATTGTACAGGTAAAATTTTGCACTACTAAATTGGGAAGCGGCTACTGCGGCGACTACCGCGGCTTCACACACCTACAACTCCAATACCTGTAATCTTAGCCGACTAGATAAACAGTAATCCTCATTTAAACGTCAGCACTTACTTGATGTTCTAAGATTGTCTTTATCTATATAATACTGACCATATCAATCCGTTACATGGCAGGTAAGCGTTGACTTGTAAATCCCCTAGTTGTATGGTTCAAAGTTTGAACTTTCGGGATCGTTATGTTAGATCCACCAGCCTTGTTTATTTCTCAACTAATTTTATTCCCGTTGTGTCTACATACACGGTGTATGTGGAAGACAGTTTTGTATTGAAATGCAAGTTTGAAATGACAATACTTCAGTGTAAAATATGTTCCCACTAGCTAGGATTATGAGTTTGACGTCTAAACCTACTGTTTATTATCTTAAGCAATAACACGAGGTAAATACTTGTCTACAAAGAATATGAATTTGATGGAACAAAGTACCGATAATGGGAAGTAACCCTGGAGGTTCTATGAAATTAAGAAAACCAAGCAGGGCTGACCTGGGCCAGTGTCTTGGAAAGTTTCAGTGCAAGTGCCTAAAAGGGGATTGCCGTCCATGTATTCTTATTCAACACTTTATGGCCTTCATCCAGTGATACGAATACCGTACCGTACCGGCCGGTACGTACCGTACTGGTCGGAATCCGGAACCGGTACGGGTTCAAATGTACCGGGAACAAATTCCGGTCGGTACCGGCCGGTACCACTAGTACCGACAAAACTCGGGACCATTCCGGAAGAAAAAAAAAAAAAAGCGGAAGGAC
>JANIJF010000211.1:30972975-30983204 GCA_024520955.1 Erythroxylum bequaertii | reverse complement strand
ATAACTTTTTGAACTAAATTAAAAAAATTTGAAATGGTTAGAATGTATTTAAACCTATTATCTCTATAAATAATTAAGCATTTTAAAATATTCTCTCGTTTCATGACGTATCCACTAGAACCGAACAACATTGTCTATTAAACAATTGTACATACACTATAAACAGCAGCCAAAAGTTTAGCGTCGAAGTGTATGGACCAGGCTGAAGGATTGCCTCGTTCCATTACAACAGCTAGTATTGTGCCTTCAATGGCCCCCATCGAGCATATTAAAACTGTCAAAGAAAGTTCAGCTGGGTACGATTTTAGTGTTATTGCCTGTAAATTACAATCAGGAAACGTCCGTTAATAATCTTGAGAACTTATACTACAGTGAAACAAGTAGGCGGTAATTTATAGGATACCTGGAGAATAATAAAACTAGCCCAGCAGACGCTACCTATAGAAACCATAAGTGCTCCTTTAAGAGGATCTTGCTTAGTTGTTAAGTTGGTCGAATGCTGTTGATTTTCATATCCTCGTGTCCATGGAAGATCCAGCTTTGTTCCTTTAAACAGGGTCATTAACATTGCCCCTCCCACTGTTACCACAGTACCCAATATCTTTGCCTGGCTGTGTAATTTCTTTATATCGACCTTCTCAAGCCTATAGCGCAGAGCGCCATAAACACAAACTGTATATAAGTAACCTTGATTAGCTTACATTTTAGTGGAGTTGTTGATTGCTACGTACCTACAGGCCCAAGCCAAAAGAAATGCCAAGGCCGGAAGGATATTGCACATGGCAGAACTGAAAGTTGCGGTGGTATATTTCATGCCCGTGTAGTACATGTTTTGGTCAATTGTTGGCCTGTGCAATCAGTAAAGATATAAGGTGATGCATAATTAAGAACATGATCTTGAAAATGTAAAAATTTTGAGATTCTCACTCTAATAATCCCATAAGCACTATCTTTATAAAGATGGATCTGGTCATCTTAGGTCTAATCTTCCTGTCAAACAAAGTTAATGAATGTGATTAACTCGATATGTGTACATCAGCAAGGTCCAAACTTGGAATATATATGATTGGCAGAAATGTAAGGGTGAAGGAGGTTAGAAATCAAGATTTTAGAGGGACCTATCGAAAAAAATGGCAAAGGGAGCAATGGCAGTGGCGGCGACGATTTGCCTGTATACTACTAATACATGTTGGCTTGTTCCTTGATTTAGAGCGACCTTGGAAATGATGGCCATACCAGAATATCCGAACTGCAAAAATATGACAGCCAAAAAAGGCTTTGCTTTCCTACGGAAATCATGACATGAGGACCCCATCAGCTTATTTCAATCCACGCAACCTGAGGATCTCACGAGCAATTATGAAGCAGAGGATCTACTAATTGCTTATATAGAGGTATTCTCATGTTCCATAAAAAGACGTCCTTTTATCGAGTCTAGGGACTCCACTAGAAGTCGTATTCCTCACAGCACGATTAAGATCACATCTCTCAAATATTAGGCTCACTACAATAAGCTGTCATATTTTTCATATAGTATGAAACATTAGTTTAGTTTGTTGAAAAAGGAGTGGAGAAGATAGGAAAAGAGAGTGATTGCGCCAATCCAAACATTGACCACCAAAGTGATCCCTGTGGGGTTTACTTACACGTAACCTTTGTATACATAATGCTAAAGCATGAAGTGGATAGGACTCGTTTAGGGATGGGATGGGAGGTTTTTAGTGTTGCTGCTGATTCTATCTCCCTCTCTTTGTGATTTCACTTCTATGGTAACTGAATTGGCCAACTAAACAAGAATATTCCATTTCATTAGATATGCATTTTATGTGCCGTTCTATTTGATTTCACTTTGTGGGTGAAAAATATAAACTTCATTTTTTTACTTATTCTAAAATTACCTGAGAAATAATTTGTAATATTGAAAATTCTTTAACAAATTTTTATCAAAATTATAATTAGATTCAGATTAAAATAGTTATGTAAATTCTGTCAGGGATTCAATTCATGACAATTTTTGTTCAAATAATTTTATAGATATTTTAAAAAATTATTTTTAAAATTCTTAATTCTACAAAATTTTCTTTAAATAATTCAAAATAATAAATATAATTTTATAATGAGTAAAATCACAAGATAACTTTACGTTTGTTTTGACATTTTAAGCATTTCCTAATTAATATTTTAATGTGTGTACATAAATTATGAAAAAATCTCACATATTAATAAACAAATAAGATATGCAGTATTTTTAATTAAGAATTCCTTTAAGAAACTATCCTCATTTTTTTAATTAGAATCAGTCAAAATAATATCATGTTTTTAGATTGACAAGCCACTACAACGGAAGGAGTTTTTGACAACGAATATTTTCGTTAAAAGCCAAAAATTCGTCGCCAAAACTTTTTAGGTGAAACATATTGCATTGGCAGTTCATCTAATTCAGTTATTCATAATTTCATACTACATCTAGGGTTTTGTTCGTAGTATCCTCTGCAAGTTTAGTTATAGCCAAGAAGTTGTTAGAAAAAGGTGTCAATAACCTAACACCTAAGGGAAGATTTTTGACATTTTAGATTGATGCCTTAAAACGTGTAAGGATTCTTCTTGATAATCTAAATATAGCGAATCAATTACCTTTATCGATTCTCATGTCACTTGAAATTTTAAAAAATAATCATTTCATTTCCTTTTCAGTGAAATAAACGTGAAACTTTATTTATTGTTATGCTTGTATGAATGTTGAAAATAAACTCTCTACTAGTTAGGAGCAAGGTTGCATACTATTGGACTTCTCCATATCTTATGTATAAGTGGGATTCATACTAGGTGTGTTGTTATTGTTGTTGTTGTTGTTCTATGCCGGTAAGAATTGTTAAATTTCTAATTACAAGCTTGTACTACTTGTATATATCATTATATTATATTGCCTACCATTCTCAAATTTTTTTATGTATTATTATTTTATTGTTAATAAATATTAATGATTAAGAATAGTAGTCAACTTAAATTTATTAATTTTTAATTTTATTACTATGTAAAATTTTAGGTATGTTTATCTTTTTATATCCAAAAAGCGAATTTATAGAATTTTTATGCATTAACTATATATTTAAACAAATTTAAGACGAAAATATAAGTCAAAAAAATGAAAAATTATAAATAACTATCGATTATAATTAACCTTAGGACTATGAAGTACACTTATTATTAAAAAATTAACATTGTTAATACATGATTCTTTAATCTACCCTTTTTGCAACGATTTTAATGTTTATTTACCAAAAGTTTACATTTAGTGACGAATTATATATTTGATCACAAAAAGTTGAAATATTTCGCAACATTTTATGTTATCGTAGCCAAAAGCTCGATCTTTGGCAATGACATGAGTAAACCGTTGCAAAATTAACCACTTTTAGCAACAACTCTATGAAGTCGTCGCCAAAGATTTAGCTTTTTCGAAGATTTGCTAAAACATCGCCAAAATTATGACTTTTGACGACGAAATGCTATATCAGTCATCAAAAATCTACATTTGCCGATGATTTACAATTTGTAGTGAAAAAAATGTCTGTTCTGGTGTAGTGAGTTTTGATTACCTCATATTAAGAAACAAAATAAGACAAAGTTAAAAGATGCAGTTTAGTGGTCAAAAGACATATCAAAATTTAGGATGGTTATTCTGTTGTTGTTATAACACAAAATAAGTCCTAAAAATCTTTTGCAAATAGACTTTGGAGTTTTTTTTTCACCATATTAGATAAGTTCTTTTTTTTTTTTCTGGATAATCCAAAAATAGATATAAGTACAATCCTTTTTTCTTTTGAAAAATGATATAAATAGAATCTTTGTAATTGCACAAATGATTATACGATGTTTTGTTTATCATTCTATATATGATTGGAATAAGCATCCATACAGATCAATCTTTGGGGTATCCAAACATTGTCATTATTGAATTTTTGTAAAAATCGAAGAGTTATTATGACATCATCCAATAACACACTATCGATAAGATTATCTACGATGTAAAATTTTTTTCCTTACGCGGATGACAAAGTTCTTGAATAAGCATTCTCCAATAGATTGGTATGTCAGCCCGCTCATAGTTAAAATTCACCTCCAAAATAATGCCCATTGAACATAATCGTGAAATACCGGTGCATTTGTGACTATTCCATCATGAAATACAGATTTGCACTTGTAAAGCTTCTTCCACTCAGTGTTCGAAAATTCAACTTATTAATTTAAACCAAAGAATTCTGCTCATGGTCTCTGATAGAGATTTGTGTAGTTGAAATTAGTGGCTCTAATTTAAAGCAAATGAGGCCAATAGCCTTTCAGCTTTTGATTAATTGCCAACTTCTTTCCCGAGGATTCTACAAACTATATTATTTTCCCTAACCCAATTGCAATCCATCTCATCTTCTCCTGAGTAAATGGATCCGTCATGACGTGAACTTGTCTTGGTCCCAAACATTCATTATGCTTGAATTCATAAAATTTCAAGTACGATAACAAGATAAATAATTGATTACACTAGGACAGAACATTACAAGTCGCATAGAATTTATTAGCACTATCTTACACATAATGGCGCTACAAAACTGCCTGTCTAAAATCCATTGATGTTCGCCCGTTGTTACAAGACACGCAAAATTGGAAATCTTATTATGCTTCTTTTAAGGACTATGACTAGCAATCTTAGATTCATCAGATCGAGTCACGCAGCACTTAGTTTTCAACTTTACAATCGAGTTATGCAACTTTTGTAGTTGTAATCTCCACCATGACTAAATTAGAAGGTACTGAGTCAGTGCCAAGCAGACGCACAATTTAACTTGTACCTCGAGAAATTTATACGTACAGGCGTATGGTTTCTATTTGCAGTTCAACTTGATCTCTACAAGAGATGAACCTGTCACGCCTGGTAATAGTAATGTTTGTCTGGAATTGCCAGGCTCCATTATTTAACCAATAATTCAGAGAAAATATAGTTAAGTAGTTCTTGATAAGATTAACCAGAGAAAGTATTTTCAAGAAAATTACAGGAAATGTGGACCATATAGCGAGGTTCATTATATTAAATTTTTAATATGGGCAGAGTGTAGAGTCCATTAATAAGAATTGGGCTTGGGTCAACTATTATCCAAATAACTAAAAATAGTTATTTGGATAGTTAACCTTTACCACTTATAAACACTTTAACATTTTCATGTCTAGTCAATATGAGACAGTCTAACACTCTCCTTCAAGTGCAACTGGAAGTGGACATCTAGTTGTCACTTGAAATATACGCAGTAGTAACTGGACCGGGCCACTGAGACTGGACATCTAGACGGATAATCGAAAAATTAATAATTCGGACTAAATCTACTCTGATATCATATTAAAATTTTAATATGGGAAGAATGCAGAGTCCATTGACAAGAATTAGGCTTGGGTCAACTATTATCTAAATAATTAGTTATTTAAATTATTGAACTTACCATTTATAAATAATTTAATATTTTTATGTCTAATCAATATTACAGCTTACAAATATAAGTCAAAAGGTAGCATTTGCATGCGCCAGGCATTCATTCCCAGCTAATTTTAGCATGTTTCTCCTCTGAAAATGTTTCTCTTTTGTACGTGTAAAGTTGGATATTACAGATATGGGAAAAGAACAAGTCATAAATTAGTTTATCTATAGAGATAGCAAACCCATAACAGACGGCTATAAAAGCTCAAGCTTGGTAATGAGTTCCACGCATCCTTTCAAGATGCTTTTGTGGCTCTTAGTTAAGGATCTACTTAAAGCTTGCATTGGGCAACACTTCCACCCGGTGTTTTAAAACTCATATCCGTTATCAAATTGGAGGCTTTTTTGATTATCGGTTTGATCGATTCAACCACCGATTAAACCGATATGACGTTATAATTATATAATAATTATATTTAATTATATATAATATTAATAGCATTAAAAAATTTAAAAAAATAAAAAAATAAAAAATTTATTGAACCTGTGGTCGGACCGGTCCAACTGGTCAATTGACCAGTTTTGACTGGTTCTCACCGATTCAATTAAGAACCGGTTTTTAAGAATAAACCGGACCGGATAGCTGACTGGTCACCGATCGGACCGACTGGTCCGGTCCAGTTTTCAAAAGACAGCTTCCACCGCATATACTTTTCATGGAAATTGGTTCAATGAGCATATGTTAATGGATGCTTTTTCTGGCTTTTACTTGCAGATCAGTTTGAAATACATGCAAAATCCAAGGACGCTGTCATATTTGAGTTGTTTTAATTGTGAAGATGTCTATATCATGCAGTTTAGCCATCCATTTGCCTTTTGCGGTTCCAAGCCATCGCGTCCACCAACCTGTATCCATTTTCAATACCTTTTTTTAGCTTTGTGCCATATGGAAAATTAACAATTTAAAGCTTTTTCTTTCTTCTTATTGAATGATTCCTTCAATAATTGAAAAAAAGAATAAACACGATGATGTAAAGATTAGACACTACTAAACTTTGCCGGGATTAATTCTCCTGTTTTCTTTAATGAATAGATAGATAGATAAATAGAGAGAGGTACAGGACGACACACCAAAACAGAAATAACCACTCTGTTATGACTTTGTCTGCATTGTAAGAAATAGCAAGGAAGGTTAAGTTAGAACATAATTTCAATGCTTTTGAGTTTATTTCTGCTAATATTGTTTAGTTGATTATTTTAATATTTTCTTTCTGTTTTTATTTTCTTATTTTAAGTTTTGATTAAAAAATAACGAGGTGATATATATATATAATATGAAGATTACACTTAAAGCAATTAAATCCTCCTTACATGAAGATTTAATTTACTTCTTAAATTTAACCTGAACTAATTAAATAAGGTTAAAATTATTAATTAATTATAATAATTTAAATTATTAATTTAAATTGAGTTCAATTTAGTTTAGGTTGGATTTAAGAGTTGAATTGAGTTACAAATATTGGTAACATTTAATTATTCTATATGTGATGTTCGCATTACATGTATTTCATTATTATTTTTAACTAAAATTTAAATAATATAAGGGAATTTTTAAATTTGAAAATAAATTACTGAATATTTGTAATAGGATACAAATTGTATAATCCAAATAAGTCAGTTGATGAGTAAATAACTTAAAATTAAGTAATATACCATATTTAACTAATACTTACATATTCAGCTTATGTCCTCTAATCCAAAAGAAAACAATGTTGCTTTTTCATTTTTTCTTTTTTTTTTCATCCAATGGAAATAAAGATAAGTGGGTTTGAAGCTGAAATCTTGCCATTGAACCTTCTTAGAAACTGGCACAAGGTTGTGTCCCTTTTTGTGTGTCACCTATGTTCCTTTTCATTAATCTATCCATTAACATTTAATTGATTGATAGATGAAGAAGGTACAGAGTGACACATGAAACAGATAGAGACACAGACACAAACATAGATAAATTAATTCCCTTAAAAACAGTCTTTTGGACTTATTTAATGTCACAAAATACAATTTCAGGTGGCTACGTCTAGTAACAATGGTTTCTTCTACTTGTCAAAACTAGTTGACTAAAGAATATAAGAGATTGATGCACTCAAAGACCAATCCAAAACTCAAATGTATAAAATGGCATCATTTTCAAAATAAAATTTTAAAAGAAAATAATCTACCCAATTCCAATGAAGTCGTTCGGACCTCGAGTTAGACTAAAGGTGGCAATTAGATTCTAGTTTGACAAAAAATTTTATGGTCAAGTTTAATTAAATATATTTTTAAATTTTAAAAATTAAAAACGATATCATTCCTTTAAAAATTTCAAGATTTGGGTTGTGCTTAGGCTATTCGAGCTTAGTTCGAAATTCAAAATTTTTTTAAAATTTCTAAGTTCAATTCAAATCCCGATCAATTCGAGTCAAAATTAGATAAATCTTGTCAACTTTAAATTAGACTCGAGTATTTATCATCCTTATTTACTATTGTATATTTAATTTAAAATTTTGAACAAAAAAATTGATCGGTAATGAAGATATGATGTATTTTTTTTGTAAATATTAATTGAATTGCTATGAATTATTTATTCGTTAATTAATTTATAAAAATTAAGTAACTTTAGAGTTTAGACAAAGCTTATATTATGTTGACCCGAATCGATTAGGTTAAAATGCGCTTGATTGAATTTAGGGCTCCTCAACTTAGTCTCTATTGACTTTGGATTAGGCTCAAACGAACCTATTACTATCGTTATGACTAGAAAAACAGAAATGGGCCTTTCAATCTAGAAAAAATTGAAATGGGCCTTGTACTCTAAAAACAGAACACGGGCCTCGCATTTTCTGAACTTCCAACTCCATAACTCATTTAACAGACTGCTTAAACTTCTAAAGACGAAGTCTTTCACAGGATCAAAGGATCGTGGACTCTGATGTAAGTAGCAGATTCCATTTCTTGTTCTCTCCACAAATTTATGATTCTCGGCATCTTACTGATACTCTTCTCGGTAGGACCTCTTAGCTTGTCAGAACTTTTGCTTCCTCATTGTTTTTTAAGAAGAAGAACGTAAAGGGAAAAATAAATTTTGTTTCTTTAGCATTCTCTGTAGAGTATGGTGGAATCCGATTATAATTGCATTTTGAAAACAAAACGTTGGTTTGTCTCTTTTTCGTGTGATTTTCCTTTTGAGTATTATTTAACTGGAAATGGATGTAATTTTGAGCTGTTCGTCGTGTTCTAACTTTTTCATAAGTCTGCATCATGTGGTGATTTGAGGCTCAAGTTAGTTTATAGGAAAAGCTCATTAATGAGAGTGGTTGAACTTCAAATTTGCCTTTGTGGCTCTTGTTTAAGGATCTACTTAAAGCTTACATTGGGCAACACTTCCACCACAGATACTTTTCATGGAAACTGGTTCAATGAGCATATGTTAATGGATGCTTTTTCTGACTTTTAATTGCAGATCAGTTTGAAATGCATGCAAAATCCAGAGACGCTGTCATATTTGAGTTGTTTTAATTGTGAAGATGTCTATATCATGCAGTTTAACCATCCAACAGTATCATTTAGAACATTCTCTCTATTTATTCTGTTTGTGGATCCATCAACTTTCTTGGAGTGAATCTTGCCTCGTCAAAAAATTAGAAAAGTGCATTGCACTTTTGTGAAGGTGAGCACTACCATGAATTCATTGCTTCTCCTTTTTATATGATTTGATCATTCCTGCTCTTTCCACCTCAATCGTAAAGTACCCAAGTTCGGGTGTAACCCAGGATGAGAAGAGTTGTATATAGCTGAAAAGGTACAAGCAAGCATAGGATGATCAACAAATAACATGGCTGACTGGGGCAATTACTTCATTGCTATTAATCTTATGAGATTTTAGCGCATATGCAAGAATAAAAAGATAGATATTATGTGATTAAAAAAGAAACAGTAGTGTGGGTCTCGACATGTCAAAGCACGTCCTAGCTTGAGATTCTTTTATATGGATATGATAGAAAATATCAAAGAAAAAAGTATTCAATGCTCACTTCGATACACTGATGTTTAATGCTTCATTTTTAAATTGCTGGAATGTGTATGACGTGTCCACAGCAGGTATATAAACATAATTTCTTGAGGTACAAACCCCTCCAACACATGTTTCCAAGAACTGTTATTGATTTCTGTAGATACTTAGTAATTAAAAACGTCTGATGCCCATCTGGTTAGAGGAAACTCATGCTCATAGATGTACTTACCTGCAGAAGGGATGCTTTTAGGAATAAGTGCACATAAAGGCAATTGAAAGCCGCTGTAGCTAAGGATTCAGTATGATGGGAGATAATTCCTTAACAGTAGATATGGATATTATTTCCATTTAGAAAGACTTGATCTTATACATTGCGATCTTAGGTAGAAAGGATACGAAATTAATTTAGTAAGCAACTACATGAAAAGATAACATTTTGAAGGAGCTTCAAATTTTTTAGTACTAGTGTTTGTTCAAGAAAAGTATAAGACTTCTTCAGCAATCAAATTCTTTTAGATTAATATGTTTGAATTGATGTTGAAGGGACATAAAGCTTTGCATACATGAGTGAAGGAGAAGCAATGATACTTTACTTATGACACAGCAGAAATTGATCTTTTGGGGGACCAATGACCCCTAATTAAAATTCCAAAATAACATACCAAAAATAACAGTGCCATTAGGTAGCAATTTTCGCTACCGAAAATCGAC
>JANIJF010000211.1:30870501-30881839 GCA_024520955.1 Erythroxylum bequaertii | reverse complement strand
TATTTGTGTACATGAATGGGAAATTCATGGAGATATTTATGGATGACTTCTCTATCTTTGGAGATTCTTTTGAACATTGTTTGTTTAATTTAGAAAAATTGATTCAAAGATGTGAGGAGTCTCATCTAGTCTTGAATTGGGAGAAGTGTCATTTCATGGTCCAAAAGGGAATTGTATTGTTTCATAAGATCTCATACAAAGGAATTGAAGTGGATCGATCTAAAACCGAAGTAACTGAAAAGCTTCCACCTTCCACGAACATCAAGGGCATCTGAGCCTTCCTTGGTCACACAGGGTTGTACAAACAGTTCATCAAGGATTTCTCTCTTACACTAGACCCTTGACTCATTTATTAGTTAAAGATGTGCCTTTTGTGTTTGATGATGCTTTTTTTGGATGCTTTTATTAAGATGAAGAAGGCACTTACAATAGCACCCATTCTGAAGTCGTCGGATTGTTCTTTTCGCTTTAACATTATGTATGATGCAAGTGATCATGCCATTGGTTATGTCTTTAGCTAGTAGAAGAAAAAGAGGTTGCATTCCATCTACTATGTAAGCAAGACCTTGACGGGAGCATAACTGAATTACACAACTACGAAAAAGGAGTTGCTTGTTGTGGTATCTGCTTGTGATATATTTTGTTCTTATCTTTTAGGCTCACATGTTCTTGTTTTTACAGACCATGCAATACTGCGATATCTTTTTACCAAGAAGGATGCAAAGGCAAGGCCCATCCGGTGGGTGCTTCTACTCCAAGAATTTGACATTAAGATTAAAAATAAAAAGGGAACAAAAAATGTTGTAGCGGACCACCTATCACGACTTGAAGGGGAAACATAAAGAAGAAGAGGAAATTGAGGAGAGTTTTCTTAATGAGGCTTTAATGATGGTAGACAATCCTTTTCATCCTTGGTTTATAGTTATTGTAAACTACCTCTCAGGTGGGCATTATGGAGATAACAAGTCTGCAGCTCAGATGTTGGAGTGTGGGTTCTATTGGCCAACCTTGTTCAAGGATGCTTGAGATTTTATGCTAAAGTGTGATAGGTGTCAAAGAGTGGGCAACATATCGAAGAGGGATGAGATGCTGCTTTCAAACAACATGGAGGTGGAGATATTTGATGTGTGGGGCCAATATTTCAGAGGATCATTCTCATCCTCCTTAGGTATATATTTGGTGGAGTTAATTACGTTTCTAGGTGGGTTGAGGCTGTAGCTACTCTAACTAGTGATGGCAAGATAGCTTAAAAGTTCACCAAGAAGCTTTTTACTAGATTTGGGGTACCTAGAGCGATCATAAGTGATGGAGGGAGCCATTTTTGCAGCAAACACTTTAAGGCTCTTCTAAGAAGATACAATGTTCATCATAGCGTGGCTACCCCTTACTACTCCCAAACTAGCCGCCAAATGGAGGTCGTGAACAGAGAGTTGAAGAATATTTTGGAGAAGGTAATGAGAACTTTAAGAAACAATTGGGCTTTGAAGCTAGTAACAACTTATGGGCTTATTGGATAGCTTTCAAAACACCCATAGGTATCACACCATATTGACTTATGTATGGCAAGACTTGCCATTACCATTGGAGTTGGAGCATCAGACTTATTGGGCTGTTAGGAAGTTGAACATACATTGGAATCTAGCAGGTGAGAAGAGATTATTATAAGTTGATGAATTGGAAGAGTTAAGGTTTGATGCTTAAGAAAATGCCAAGTTATACAAGGAAAGGGAAAAGAAGTGGCATGATGATCACATCAAGAAGAAGGAGTTCAAGAGTGGGGACTTGGTGCTTTTGTTCAATTCACTACTTTGATTATTTCCTGGAAAGCTCAATTCAAGATGGAGAGATATACTCATAAGAAAGGGAAGTCATCTCTTTCCTTTCTTCCACTCCTTCATAAACGCATGTGGAATGGTCAAGCAAATGTCCTTAACTTAGCATGTTTATCGTTCTTTTGCTTATCTTTGTTTACTTGTTTTTTTGATTTGTTTGGTTTTGATTATGTTTGGTTTGAATTTGCTATGATTTCTTAGTTTTTACTTGGATTTTTTTTAGTTTTAACTTGTTTTCTCTTCAAATTTCTTGTTGGTTAGGTGATTTTGATATGGTTGTAGGTTGCTTGAATGTCAGGAATGTATGCTAAGCTTGGAAGAAGGCTAAGAAGTTGAAAAAGTTGGAGTACCCATGATCATGTGAATGGGTTTGTTTCCCAAGAACGTGGGAAGGCTCTCTAGAAACTTTATAGAGCCTTAACCCACGATCATGGGAATCAAAGGGATTCCCATAATCGATGGATCCTTCAATGAAAGATTTTAAAAACTCCTTATTTCTTCTTCTTTCTTCATCTCCTCACTTTCTGTCACTCTAAAGCCAATTTCCACTAGCCCTAACCTCAAAAATTCTTCATCTTTTCCCCAAATCTTGATTTTTCTCATTCAATGGCTCCAAAGAAGCTTGTAGCCTGAAAACCAATCGACCAACTACACTTTCAAGTCTTTGAAGAAGGTAAACCTAATATGCCGACCACTTTTTGCGCCCCATTCCCTATTTTTTCAGAAGAAGAATGTATGAGATTCTAGGACTTTAAAGATAGAGAGTTGTTGCCTCCTAGGTACTTTGAATTTGAAATGTTAGAAACTATAAGATTAAGCCGTAACATTGAACGATTAGCTACTAATATTGGTTAAGGTTGTCTAATTCATTACGATGTGCCGATATACCCTATGATGATTGCAGAGTTTTTCACCACTATATGCTATAATCCTAAAATTGACACATTCTAGTTTAGGATAGGTGGCCATGCATATAAGCTTGATTATAGTGTCATTTGTGTGCTCCTTGACTTATCTAACACTAAAGTTTTAGATGATCATGATGAATTCTATATGGATGATTATTAGAAAAGCTTTACGGGTGAAAACACTTTTGATTCTAGGAATGCACACTTACTTCTTTACAAATTTATATGCTTAATTGTTTTTATCAAAACTGAAAGCAATAAGAGTTCGGCTAAGAAACTTTTCTTTCTTTGGTGCATGGATCGTAAAATTAAAGTGAATACCCTATATCCGGTCTATTCCGGTCTATTATGAGTTGCATTAATAAGAAAAGCTCATATTTTGGTATGGCTTACATTGTTACTGCTTTAGCTTCATATTACAATCTTGATATGATAGTATGCGTATAGCTAACCTTGATGTGTTTGATGTACCTTATTTGAGACAATCTAAAATTTTGGAGCTCCAATATATAGAGCTTTGAAATCCTTAAATGTGCACAACTGTTAAGAATAGGAAGGGCAAGGATGCAGCTACTTCTCAACCATCCACTTCTCAGGCACCCCCAGAGCCTCAAGAAGAAGCAGTTAAAGAGGAACCAACCAATTGCAGTAGATGTTGATAAGTTTCAGCAAATCGTTAACCAAATGGCCACAAATCATCAACAAATGATGCTACAAATCAATAAGCTTAAAAAACAAATGCGAAGAGTACACAAGGAGTAGCGGTACATCAAGAAGAAATTCCTCAAGTTCATCCAGGCGAAAAACATTGAAGTCCCCTCTCCTACGCCCTCGCCATCGTAATCTCCATAAGCCTTCTTATCCTTCACTTTTTATATTATTTTATTTATTTTGTTAGTTGTGATATTTTCTTAATTAATGTTGTGTTTGATGTTTTGATTTCCTTTTGTGGTTGCCTTGTCACATTAAGGACAATGTGTTGTCTAAATGTGGGGAGGTGACATTTGCTTTGTCAATTGCATTGTTTTAGTTTGTTTTATTTACTATTTGCTTTTTGTCAATTAGGATGCATGTTCTAGGCATATATGGTTGTTGTTTTATGTTGTTTTGTGTTAAGTAATGGAGCCACACTTGAATCATTTTGATGTGTTTTTCCATGAGATTCTGTCATGCTAGTTGGAATGAGATTGAATGCATGCTTGAACTCAAATTTGGCTACTTTAGTAGAGATTGAATCATGTTGAGTGATGAAAAGTAGTTGGTTGCATAAGCTTACTCAAAATTTGACACTTGAGCAATGAGGTAATGTAGAGATGTATAAAGAATTTTCATTTGAGCCAATATGAGGACTGAGCCTATATGACTCCATCTATAGTCATTTTATTTCTTTGATTGTGTGGTGCTTCCTTAGGTTACTACCTTAAGAACTTGCTTTTAATCGGTTTGAATCTACTAAAAGCATGCTTAATAGAGATTATTAAGTTTTTTTTTTTTGCGATAACCCTTGGCTTAAATGACATGCCTTTTTATTATCCCTTGCTACCCTTATTGAGCCTTAACCCTTTTCTTTATTGACAACACCCCATATTTTAAAACCCGATACCCCATTAGCCTACCCATTCACAAGCTTAGTAGAGTATTAAATGATGCATTACTTTTGTATTTTTGCTACATTTTTTTTTCGAGATGAGTTGAGTGATACTTCTACTCTTGGATCACATTGTATTTAGTTGCTATGTTCTTTATTGTTTCCTTAATTAGTGTTAAAAAAAGAGAAAAAGAAAACGTAGGAAAGTTTTGGTAGCATCAATAAGTGCGGAGCAGTAATTTATTTTCATTTGTGTCTCAGAAATATGTTTTGTTATCCCTTTGTTCATTTATTACTTTATGAATGCTTGTGATATGACCCACCTTAACCCTTACCACATTACAACCTGAAACAAGTCCTTTTGATCTATTTATGCATGTAATCATTATAGAGGAGAATTGGTGTATTAGTAAGCCTATGGTAGTGTAGTTTCCTATAGGGAGCTTGAGCGAAACAGTAACCATCAAACACTTTAGAGTAATGAGTGAAACTGTGAGGAAGATTCATTGTGCATTTTTACTTATCTTTCAGTGATGGTGCCACAAATTGAGTTTGCTTATGTAAACTAATGAAAAGTAGTCATGATATGTGTAATAGCTTGACATTTAAGTTGGCCAAACTTTGAGGGATTGCATGCTTTGATCTTTGTGAAAATAAAGTGATGGAATTAATTGGTTGTGTTTGATTTTTCTTGATGACAAACAAAGATTTAAGTGTGGGGAAG
The DNA here is from genome assembly GCA_024520955.1 of Erythroxylum bequaertii. Lineage (NCBI taxonomy): Eukaryota > Viridiplantae > Streptophyta > Magnoliopsida > Malpighiales > Erythroxylaceae > Erythroxylum > Erythroxylum bequaertii. The sequence goes on along the minus strand of JANIJF010000211.1, from coordinate 30,876,787 downwards.
TCGATAGTTGTGCATTAGTGTATGTTTTTCTAAGTATTTGGCATATGTTTCTTGCATAATAGGTTAGTATTATTGTGTTTTACGAATTGTTTTGTGTGTTTTTGTTTAGTTTGATCTTTATGGTTATTATTTTGTGTGTGATGTTGGTTTAGGGTAAGAATTGATCATTTTAGTGTAGGAATGGAGGGTGAACACCTTTGTTATTGAGCTAGGGACTAAGAGAAGTGGAGCTGCTAAAGAATAAGAACCCATAAACGTGGGAAATTTATACAGAAAGTTTCTCACATTAACCCACGATCATGGGACAAGGATAATTCCCATGATCGTGGGATGCTTAGCTTGAGAAGTTACGTGGGTTTCACTTATTTTTTTAGGGTTTTATGATATATAATGTCACAAATCCCTAGGGCTGAGGGGAGTCGTGGAAACTAGCCTCCGAGATCTAAAAGACATATTGAAAGCTAGAGATAGATGGAGAATAAAGGTTTTCATTCCCAATTGAGCAAAGAGCATTCCTTCATCCAAATTTTCCAAATTAGGGCAAAGAAAAGGAGGAGCTCACCCCATCTAGTTCTTATTTCGATTTGTTGTTTCTCTTCTAGCATGTTTATCATGGATTGTTTAGTTGTTGGGGATGTTAATGACATTATGATTGGCTAAAATAATATTTTAGGGTTTGTTGTTTGAACTATTTGTGAACCTTCAGTTGTTGATTCAATAATACAAATGTTTTTGTTATTTATTAAGATCAAACCTTGCAACAAATCGAGAGAGTGAGTTTGGTAATCTATGTTAAATGTACAACGAGAGTTGACATTTAATAGACCTATAAATAACAAGCTATCGATTTATTAGGAAGAGATTTCAATAGATTGATACACTACCTATAGGATAGCTTCATATCTAGTTGAATGTTTAGGAAAACATTAATATTAATGATACAAAACATTAATAATTACAATTCAAATCCTATTATATCATTATAATAACAAATATTAAATGGGGATGTCACACCTTCTTCCTTGTATATAAGAAATTATTTTGGAAAATATACATCACACAACATAGGCACTAATTCGAAATATCAATGCATCTTCATTTAATTTATGTCCATTAGCATGAATTAACAATTAGTCACATAGATAAATAGTTAACCAATTTATTAATAACTTAAATAACAATCATTTAACACATAAATGAAAGAAATAATAAAATGCAACTTATAGCATATATGACATGTAGCATAAATTCATGAATATAATACACAATTACAAGTATGAAAACCCAAGTTAATAGCCCAAAAAATATTTCACTTATGTAATTAAGTAAAATTCAAATTAGGCTAACAAATAACTCAAAATTTAAAAAATTTTAATAAATGGGCCACCCCCACGATGCCTACGATGCAGCTGTGTGGCTGCGAAAAATCTAGATTTTCCAGGAATTCCAATTTTTCATAGCCACGATATTTTCCAGAAATTCCAATTTTTCATAGCCACGTGCCCTCTTCGGGCTATCGTTTCTCACTTATTTTAACTTCGATTCGAGCATACATATACCGTTGGAAAGATAATGTGACAATGATCATATCCATATACATACGTCATGCAAAACAGTATTGTAACAGTTCAGAAAATGCGCCTAAACTTTCGAGAAACACATGTCGCGAATGAACATATTCATATTAAACCCAAATTAGCATTTCGTGGCCACGATGCCCATTCGGGCTATTGTTTCTTACTCATTTTAACTCAGATTCTAGCATATAATATACCTTTGGAAAGATAATGTAAAAAGGAACATATCCATATACATATATCATGCAAAACAGTACTATAACAGGTTGAAAAATGAGCCTAAACTTTCAGAAAAGACATGCTTAAATCTAGATTTTTTCAAAAATTCATCATGCAATATCTCACTCAATTCAGATCATTTTTAACCAAATGTAAGGCACAAGTTTATGACATTATAAGAAACATATCCATGTCAAAATTTCAAGCTAAAACAAAGCACACGAAAATTTGCCATTGATGGCCATGTTACAAATGCATGAACAAATTTTAGCATACATGACATATTATTCTCATTTGGCATAATTTCAAGGACGAAAGCAATCTATACTTGCTTTGATACTAATGTAGGAAGGTGTGGTGAGACCTTACCTCTCTAATATGAAAAGTCCCTTTCTCTATGTTCTTGCTTTATAAGTCCACTTTGTGCTCTAATGACTCTAATGTAGCTCGAATTTGCCCTTTGTCGAAGTTGTGAGCAGTTATCAGAGTTACTCACTCTAATTTACACCGCAATTCCTAAGCCTTGTAGAAGGTAGCTCTAAAAGGTACGAACATGAGGAAGAACTTAATGTTTTGGGGAGAGTCTTACGTGTGGGCGGGAGAAGCCTCTTCATTCATACTCTCTTTTGCAATTTATGTAGAGAAAAAAAGAGTTTGATACTCATACAAGTAACCAATTACTTGTTAGCTTTATCTTTCTTGTAAGACCAAGCTTACTTGTCTATTTTGGTTTACTTGTGCCAATATGGACATACTATTTTGCTACTACAACTACACTTAAAAGAGTGTGAATTCCAAGGAGCACTCTACTATCTTGCTATTATTTCTTCTCTCTCATGTTTGACTTTCATTTGTTTGCAAACAGGGATATGTCTGATCTCTTTTTGCTAAATTATTAGATCATCACCGACAAAAAATTAAGATTCAATTTTCAGAACATTTTCATATAAGGAAGGTTTCTTTTTAAAATATGAAGCATAAATAGTATTTATTTTACCTATCTTTAGCCAATTTAGAGATTAAATTAGTTAAGCCATTATATACAATGGTTAAACTGTTATAGAAATTTCTCAACCTACAAAAGACAAAAGTATCGGTAGTTGGAAGCAGGGCCGTTCCTAATATTTTACAGGCCCTGGATAAAGTAAAAGAAAAAATCCTATTTTTGCCTATTTTTGGGCCCTCATATAAAATAAAAATAAACAAAATATGAGCTCTTTTTATTATTCTTTGTGAGGTCAAGAATAGACCTTATTTTGTTTCATTTTATTTTTTATAAGAATAAAAATAGGTCCTATTTTATCATTTATAAAATAGGCCCTAAGCAAGTGCCCACCCAGCCCTTGCCCAGGGCCGGCCCTGGTTGGATCTATGGAGTACGGACTTGATCTTTTGTAGAAGAACTGTACTTTGCGAACATGGTTATCTGTCTTCATTCGGTTGAAAAGATGTTTACCGTTTTTGTTTTCCTGGTGCAGGCAACATTGTCTGAGATATTACTTTTGGCATCTCATGATCCATTCATTATTATTTCAAAGATAATCAAGAACACATCCAGGAAATTTGAGAGGAAACCTTCTAAAGTTATATTAACGTGTTATAATTTGCTTAATGAATACGACAGAACTTCCCTAATAAAGTCATGGAAACCAAAACATGTCAGCTTCTAAGTTAGAACGTCAACGCCCCACCAGGCCCATAAACGAATATCTGTTAAACTTTTGTTCACTAGTTCTTTTATTTCAGAGATTAATTCATACAGCAATTGCCTGATCCTATTTTAATTATTTCCATAAAAAAGATCATGAGAACTTGAATGATTTGATCTTGTTCTCCTATAAACTTAATTTAATCAATTTAAAAGTAAATTTTTTTTCTACAAACTCAATTTAATCAAGTTAAAAGAAAATACTTTCTTGTGATTTGAATAATTCTGAACTTCTTATAATTTAATATTATAAAAAATGTCATAGCCACATATCGTTTATATAGTAATTTTTTTTCTATTAGAAAACCTAATAAAATTTGGACGCGACACAATTCATACCATAATACTTATCAATTTCATTAAACAAATTTGACAAAAACTTAAAACTATTGAGTTTTTAAAATATTCAATTATAGGAAACTATTCAAAAATAAATCAAGATGTGCATCTTTCTCTTTTATTTATATTTAATGTTTAACGTGCACTACTACAGTTGAGAGTAAGAAGTTAGTAAATATACCAAGAGGAAGGAACCCGTCGACAAGCAACGGATGACATACAAGCATGTTATAGAAAGCAAGTGTAGTAAAAAAGCAGTGTACAGCTACATCGGTTTTTGAAGATCTGAAAGAATAACGAAAGCATCACAAAGATTCATGAGTAAGAAAAGTCATAGGGAAGAGGAGAATAAATAGTCAGGAACATGTTCCTAATATCATCGAAGCAAGGGTAGAGAAGCCTGATCGTTGAACTGCAAGAATATTCTAATGGCCATATTTCTGAAACTCCCATTCGCTATTATCTGTATGAATAATACAAAAGCCATATTAAGAAACCAAGGCCAATGACACAAAGTGTCGAATGTTGGAAGTAAACTACAGTTAGGAGCAAGAAAAGAAATGATTGGAACGGTTGATATTTGCAAGAATCATACCTAAGGGACAGACTTGGCGAGTCTTGAGCCATCGGCTAATGCAATGGAAGTGAAAAGCGTGGTTGCAAACCCCTGTACAAACAATAAACAGTAAAAATAAACTCTTAGGAACTACAAACAATAACCAGTTAAACCAACAATAACCAATTAAAATAAACTCTAAGGAACTACAGCCGAACAAATTAACTAATTTAGGTTTTCATGGCAGGTCAGGCTGATATTTAAACCAATTCAGACAGCAGAGTGGCTTTGACAGAAGTCATTCATTGCAAATAAAATATCCTAAAATCTGATTGAGCATAAATTGATACTATCAGATCTACTAGAATAACACAGCAAAAATTGACGTGGCAACTTTTGTGGAAGATAATTCTAAGAATGGAAAATTGACCACCTCAACTCCTTTTGGAGCAGCTAACAATCATAATCATAGAAAATATGCAAGCTTCTTCAACACATAGCAGATTGAAAACTATTTGTCCATCCACAAATCTAAAGCAAACATGTAAAATGGACATAAAATTCTAATCTAACGAAATAAAATTGAACACACACAATCTACTATTATCTTCTCACAACATATGAAGCCAACTCACAACAATAATAACAAATAAGAACATGAGGATAGTATAATTGGGAAAACGACTTGACTTTAAAATCAGATACACCGGAAAGCTTTAAAGTAATTCTGGCAAATATAAGGACTTTTTATCACTTAAATTAGTTAAAGAAAGGAGATAGAATAGAATTCTAATCATGTTCATCCTCCAACTCAATGTTCACAGGTGCCAAAATGTTAGATGGACGAGAAAATCCTTATAACTTTATCGCAGCACTCTCAATCAACATCAAGAAATCCAAATTGTTTGAGACTTAAATTACCGTACAATAGAGGAAACCACACAACTTAATACAACCCAGTAAAGGAAACCAAGCAGGAGACATAATGACAATCAATCACTTCAATGGAGCATCCAATTTGTCACCTTCCACACAAAATTCATTTTTAAATTCTGAAAGTACAAAGGAATGTTCTATATCTAAGAATTTATGGATCACAATACAAGAATGAATCAAGATAATATTTCTTGGCTCCATAAGAAATTCAAAGCCAAACTGAATTTAACTTACAAACTTTTAAAGTCTGTTAATTAGAACAGCTCTTGACTTTCAAAGGGATGAGTTTTGGGAACCGAACTAAAAAGTTTTTGCTTACTAGCAGATTCATGTCACCAAACAAATAAAAAGCAGTTGACAACAGGTCACCATATCGTTGTGTTATGCCCTGAATCCAGCACATTCTACTAATGATTAAAATTTCAGTTCCCAAGCAAGCTAGACAAATCGTCTTCATGGAGTTTATCTGAACATGACTCAGCAAAGTGCCACATACAGAAAAATGAAACAAAAGGTGTAAATTAATTGCATACCCCATGCAACGGTGCATTCCTCGCTGGTGGCGCTAGCCTGGTTAGCTTGGCACTCTATGCCTAATCAAAAAGCAATTATTACAAAATCAAACAACAGAAGCAAATCAATAATCACGCAACCAGAAAACAAAAGCAAATCAAAGCCGAAAGAAAGTTAACTTACAGAGATCCATGATGTGGTTTCTGCAAATAGCACAGTTATCTACAACAATATCTGTACACATGAAGCAAATAATAACAATCAGAACTCTCAAATTAAAGCAAAATTTCCAGTCCGCAACATTCACATGTGGGTTCAGATATAGGCGATGAGCGTAAAAGAAAGTAATAAAATTAGGGTTAGGGACGAGGAGGAGAGGTTACCCCATGCCCAGAGAGCAACAGCGCTCCATTTCTTAATCTCGAAACGCTTGGGCTT
>JANIJF010000211.1:30564390-30579383 GCA_024520955.1 Erythroxylum bequaertii | reverse complement strand
TTCTACTATCTTCAGCCCATGATTCAACATGATCGGAGTATCTGCAGGCTTACAATCAAGCATCCCAGTCTCAGCTAGCAGATCCAGAATATACTTCCTCTGAGATATATAGATACCCTGGTTAGACCGCATAACCTCGATACCCAGGAAATACTTCAAACTCCCCAGATCCTTCATCTCAAAATCCTCGAAGAGATTTGCCCGAAGTTTCGATATCTCTTCTACATCATCCCCAGTAATTACCATGTCATCCACATAAATGATCAAGCAAGTAATCTTTCCACCTCTTCTCTTCAAGAACAAGGTATGATCTGAGTTACTCTGTCTGTATCCATATTTCTTCATTGCCACAGTAAACCGCCCAAACCATGCCCTCGGAGACTGCTTCAGCCCATACAAGGCCTTCCTCAATCTACACGCCTCATGAGATCTACAGTTGTGAGAAAAACCTGGCGGGGGCTCCATATACACCTCCTCTGCTAGATCACCATGGAGAAAAGCATTCTTGACATCAAACTGATGAAGAGGCCAATCTCGATTAGCTGCAATAGAAAACAGTACTCTGATTGTATCAATTTTGGCTACCGGAGAAAAAGTTTCTGAGTAGTCAACGCCATAGGTCTGGGTGTACCCTTTCGCCACTAATCTGGCCTTATATCGTTCAATAGAGCCATCTGCTTTCCGCTTAATTGTATAAATCCACCTACAGCCCACGGGTTTCTTTCCAACAGGTAATACACACTTCTCCCATGTGCCATTCTTCTCCAATGCATCCATCTCAATCCCCATTGCCTCTTGCCATTCTGGACTGTTCATAGCATCCTCTACCGTCCTAGGAGTATCCTCTGTATATAATGCTGTAGCAAAGGCATTGGCAGTCTCTGTCAAGCTGCCCCTAGTAATAATTGTTTGAAAGAAGAGTTGAAAACTTTGCCGTCAACAGTGGTGGGTTCGTTGCGGCAAAGCTATGGAATGCTTTCCATAGACCTTTCGGGAGAAGTTCACTGCGGCCAACATCTAGCTTCGTCGCGGCAAAGTCTCAAGGTTGAGTGACCGCACCCTTTGGGATAAATACACCACGGCGAAAGTCTGGGTTCGTCACGGCAAAGTCCCTAGATCTAAACCAAGAACCTCTCAGGACAAATACGCCATGACGAAAGTCTGGTTTTTATCGCGGAGAAGTTACCAAAAATCAAATAAAAACACTTTTGGGAAAGGTTCACCGCAGTGAAACCTTTAGTTATAAACCTAGAACCTAACATTCACACATAAAATTCTGCTCTTACATATTACCAATTTCCTATAACCATCAACATACTTATACATATACAATTCCCTAACCTCCATTAACAACTCCAAAAAGTAAACACTAATATATACAAAAAGGAATTTCTTCCATTCATAATTCATTACTAATTCGAAACAACATTTGAGCCTAGTTTTAATTACATATCACCACTACATCAATGACTTAACACAAAATACAAAATACATTAGATGCTAATGTTCAATATACTGCTAAAGCTACTCAAAAGTTATCAAACTAACTTAATCACTAAATGTAGCTATCTCGGAGTTTGTCTAATTGACTTGCAAGGATCGCTAACCTTCTCGTTCTACACCTGAGGTGTAGAAAGTAATGGGTTGAGCTATAAAGCTCAGTGGCTAATATATTTATAGCCATCAGTAATGAGCCATACAATTAAGCATACATGTATGTATATCTCTACAACTATACTTCAATCTAATTTAGCAATTTAATCATCAGCAGTTCAAAGTAAAAAATTCATAGTTAGGGAAGTCATCACATAAAACATAGTATATACATTTAACCATCAAAGCATTGCATTTGATTATACACCAATCTTGACAATTCAAAGGTGCAATGCGCAAACAAATGGCTCGAGAGTCCTATAGGTTGAAAGGGAGAAACCGAAGTTTACACCATGAACAATATGATCCATTTTTGTCGACGTACAATTCGGGATGGCGCGACGATCCAAATTTGTGGTATGGAAACCCACAACAGTCAATGAACAATGGAGGAAGAGCGCCAATGCCCCCTGGTTTCTAGCAAAATCAGACCTATGCCTCATAACCAAATCCTCAGAATTCGGTTCATTCTTCTTCTACTTCTAATTTTAAAATTTCTGATTTGAAGGAACTTGTAAAAAATATGGCTACTAACATTGTTGCAATACAACAAAATTTCTTGTCTTTATAGTAGAAAATACATGCTAGTATCCAAAATCTGGAGAAACAAGTGGGCCAAATCGCATCCTCAATGAATAGACTCGAGGCGTAAAATAGTGGTAGACTACCCTCTCAAGCCTTGCATCCTAAGGAATCTATCCAAGCTGTTGAGCTTCATAGCAGAAGGGCTCTCGTTGAGCGGAAAAAGGAGCGGATTGCTTTGGAAAAGGAAGAGGAACTTGAGACATACCCTAACCATGTTAAGCAGCCCTTGGTTATGGATTCCAACCCAAAAATAGATTTTGTTTCTCCACCCCTTGCTGGTCAGAATGAAACTGAAAATTCTAGGAACAAGTTAGATTCGGTTCCTCTAATTCCTACACAAATCGTAGCTTTTGACAGGGTGCCAAAGGTAAATTCTAAACCTGTCAATTCTGACTTTCAGCTGATGCCTCTGTTTCCTTTAAGTTCTCGGAGTTCAAAGGCCAAGCAAGAGGAGAAAGAGAGGGATATCCTCGATTTGTTCAAGAAGGTGGAGATTAACATTCCACTTATTGATGCAATTCACCAAGCCCCGAAGTACACGAAGTTCTTGAAAGAACTTTGCACGACCAAGCGTGCCCATTGATTGAAAGGATACTAGACGGTGAACATGGGCGAAGTTGTTTCTACTGTGATGAAACCGAATATCCCATGCAAGCAGAAAGACCCCGGTGCGTTTGCCATTCCACACATAATAGGTAACACCTCGTTAGCTTTGTGTGACTTAGGTGCATCCATTAGTGTGATGCCTAAACATGTGTATGATGCCTTAATTCTTGATCTTTTGCATGCGAAGAGTGTGATTATACAGTTAGCAAATCGTTCCTTTGTTTATCTGGTTGGTTTGGTAGAAGACATCTTGGTTAAAATAGGTGATTTGCTAATTCCTTGTGACTTTTATGTACTTGAAATGGATATGGACACTTCACATAAGAGTAAACCTATTTTATTTGGTAGACCTTTTCTAAAGACTGCTATAACCAAGATTGATTGTGAACATGATCTACTTTCCATGAGTGTAGGAGATGATGTGGTTGAATTCAATATTAATAATGCTCTCCGATATCCACTTGATCATGTTTACTCGATTAATTTTCAAGATGATATTGATGAGCTTATATATGATCACGTTGAGTTAGAATTCAATAATGGCCTGGACTTGACATTGTGGCTCGGCTTTGGTAGTGTGAATGCCGTGACTTATGGTGGTGATTATGAGGATGATATGCATGCATTGTGCTTGCTTATGAAAGTCATTAATTCTGTTTTTGATTTATATGTACTTTCCCCCATTCTTTATGAGGTAGCTTTCATCGATCTTCCTTTATCACATAAAAAACTTTTACCATTTGTTATGCATGCACCTGATCTTGAGCTGAAACCTTTACCTGATAATCTTCAGTATGTGTTTCTTAGTGATAATAATACTTTACCGGTTATTGTTGCAAAGAATATAACAAGTATGTAGGAGGAACGGTTGTTGAATGTTATTCACGAACATAAGACGGCCATAGGATGGTCATTGGCTGACATCAAAGGTATTAGTCCTTCAATGTGTAGACATCATATACCGTTAGAGGAAATTCAAATTCAATAAAGGAGATGCAGCGCCGCCTCAATCCGCCTATAATAGAGGTGGTAAAAACTAAGTTACTTAAGCTTTTGGATGCGGGTGTTATTTATCCAATCACTGATAGTAAATGGGCGGCACCTATTGATTGAACCCAAGTTTTCTATATCAATTGGTGATAATTTCATGGTTTCTATTATACTTCTTAGCTCTTATTTTCGGATTTTGTGTTTAATTTAACTCTTGAGTGCTTGTCTTGTATTAATGTAGCTTGAGGGTAAAATGGTCACAAATAATTAGTAATTGCACTAAATTGATTTTCTTAGAACAATTAATACTGCAAACTACTATTTTTCATTGTAGGAGATTCAAAAATTAGAGCCAAGGAGTGAAGAACAAGAGCACAAGTCAACGGGGTGCCACAGGCAGGTTCGCCACAGCCACGTTGATGTTTCGCTGCGGCGAAATCTAAATACCTACTAAAGAGACCCTTTGGCATAAGTTCACCACAGCGAAGACAATGTTTGCACCGCGGCGAAAGCTGAACCTAACTAAGTAAATCTTTTGGGAAAAGTTCGCTATTGTGAAACCTACGAATTGGCAAATTAACCAACTGTGCAACTCAATCCATCAACCCATTTTATGAAAAAGCCTAAAATTAACTGACTGTGCAACTCGATCCATCAACCCATTTTATGAAAAAGACCTATTTTAGGCTAACTTACAATAAAAGGGAGAGAGCCAACGCCTCCATCTATCATTCCATCATCTGATACAACTCCATCTTCATGCACACACCATCGTCTTCTCTTATCCATACCATTTTCTTCTACTTTCCACCTTAGACTGCTACCATGGGTATCTCTAGTGGGTTCTTGGTTGTGAAGTCTCTTGGAGCTATGTGTGGCTAGGCACCTCTCTCTTCTTGAAGATGTAGCAATGGCTTGAGTTCAATGAGCTTAAAAAGGTAGTAGCTTAATCCATGTTCAGCTATGATTTATGATTCCTAGGTCTAGGATTTTTGGTTTGTAGTTGAACATACTTGATTATAGTTTAATCAAGTGTTGGATATTCAATGTGTGGTTTGGATTTGTTGATGTAGAACTTTGAGGTTAAATATATGAAGTCTCATATATGTCTATTTGCGATCTTGTTGAATCTCTTTTATCTTGCATGGTCGTGTTTGATATTGAGTTAATTTGAGATCCCAAAATGACTTGTTGCATTGACTTACCCACTACACACACTAAGGGCATTTAACAAGGTCTTAAGAAATGAAGTTCATTGATTAATTAAGACCTTGGACTTAAAGAGTTATTTAAGGTAAACCATTTGAAACTTAGTGATTTCTACTCCCATCAAAAATTGATTTCGAACTATGATAGCCAAAGCTCGTTTTCAAGAGGATACTATCACCATTTGATAATTGTCTTTATTTTACTGTTTTCCTATTACCAAAAATCCAAAACTACTTTTTTACACATTTTTCCTTACAATTCAATTTAATTAGTTAATGTTCCAAAAGATCAAAACCCCCTCCTTACTAATTTAGCTTGCATTTCATGACATATAGGTTAGCTTAGGTCCATTCATTTAGGTTCCGATTAAGTGAGATGACCCGAGGTTGCATCCTATATTGCAGTCCTTAGAATATATTTTTGACTTGAATTCCAAGGGAAAGAACTAAAGGTTCGAATCAGTGTCCAATGTGGAAACCCTATTTTTGAAGTATAAAAGGATGATATGAAGGGTAATTAAAGGAGCTTGAGTTTTAAACACAGTTTTGAACCTTAGAGTGGCAGAGAAGCAAAGATGATTTAGAGATTTGAATAGAGAGCATAGTTCCATCAAAGTTTTGCTAGATTTTAGTAGAGAAAAGGGAATAATAATGAATTCTCTTATTTTTAATTCTTCTTTTAAATCCTTAGATATGTTGTTTGTTTTTACGAAATCAATTTATTTAGTACCTTGGTGGGATGCCTTAGGATGGATTTCTTATTTGACTCTATATTTAATTTGATTTGATTGTTAATTCATTGGATTCAATTATGTGTTTTGATTATTTCTTTAGTTGATATTTCTAGGACAACTAGTTTAAATATGATTTCACGTAATTGAGATTGAGAAATCCTTTGTATGAATAGATCTAGCATAACTGAAAAGAGTTGCATGTAATCCTAGAGATAAGACAATATAATCTTTCATATTAAAGTCAAACATAATAGTGAAATTCACAAGTTGATTAAAGCAATCTTAGGAGTTTTAACTAGAAAGAGATTTTAGTTAATCAACCTAGAATTAAGTGTTGATAATCTTAAGAAAGATAATAATATAAGATAGGAATTTCCAATGGCCAATGATCTTTAATTAAATTGTATGATAAAGGGATAATAACTTGAGAAATGTTAAGGGGATTCATTACCTAGGTACTACTTACTTCAATTTATCTTTATATGATTTGTGATAGTTGTAGGTTGCATAATATTTTAGTGGGTAGTTTAGTATGTGTTTAGTTGTTAAATTGAATGATTAGTGCATGTTTAGGTTAAGATTATATTATTTAGTTAGATATTTGTATTTTGAATGTTTTATGGGTTAGAGCATGTTATTAAGCTTAAATTTTGTGTATTTGATGTGCCTTGATGTATTTGTTAGTTTTTTAGATCAAATATCAAAGAATAGAGAGAATTCAGAGGAAACCTGGAGCAAGATCCAGGGCCACGACCCCATCTGCCACAATAGTGATAAAGAGCAAAATTAAGTGCCATGATTGTGGCCTGCATAATAGCAAAAGTAGACCAACTTTTAACAGATTGTTATTGAAAAGGGCATTACTGCAGTTAATTGGTTTCACTAACTTAATACATTTTGTATAATCAACTTACAACATATGGATTTTTTACAGACTCTGAAATCACTGTGTGGAGAAAAGGGTAGAATCAAGCTACTTATTATAGAACCAGAATGATGGAAACATGTAGGGTACGTCGAGCTAACTACGTTAAATAAGCAACGTATAAGAGGCAACCCACGAATTTTATCCCCTTTTCTTTATATTTTGCGAGGATGTTAGTTTAATGTTAGATGGCTAGTCCCAAATTCAGAATCAAAAAGTTGTATTACTCAGGAAAGTATCACTCAACTTTCTCACTTATTATATGTTCTTATATTGTGTACATTGAGGACAATGTACAACTTTAAGTGTGGGGAGGAGTTAATGATTTCTTAAATGTATTATAATCTTGGTTATTAAATTTTGTTAACTAATATTCATAATTAATTGAAATTTGTCCATCAATATTGTATTTCATTATTGAATTAGTATACAAAAGGATTATTGTTAGAATAAAATTGCTTTCATAAGTCTTATTTTTAATAGTCATTGAAAATAGACAATTTAAATGAAAATCGCATACTATTTACACACATAATATCATTCTTTTGTGTGAGTACAGTTTGTTAAATTATAAGCATTGAAGTGATAAAGACATTTAGATTCTACATTTTTTAAAGCCTATTTCTTTTCATATTTTATCCTTTAGGAACTAAGTTGAGCCTTAGCGTTTTTCCTTGATTATAACCACATTATTAACCTTTATTGCTAAAAACTTAGGTTATTTACATTACTTGACTAAGCTTGAGTTTTTGAATGGTTCAATATGAATTAAATTTTGGTACATAATGAATGCTCAAAATTATTAGGATTAAAAAAACCAAACAGAAAAAAGAAAAGAATAATTATATAGTACCATTGGTTTATTAATGAAAGGACCTATGTATATTGTAAACAAGTTTCTTATAATATCTTTTTGGTAAATTTCCTTCAAATCAACCCTTTTTAATATCCCAATCATACCTTACCTAAACCCCTTTACAACCTTATAAAGACCTTTTGAGTTTTGTTTCTAGTTAACATAAAAGTAGTAGAGATGTGATAAAATTGCAAGCCTACGACAAGAGTTCTACTATGCATTGATTTAAGAATTTGATACCTTTCACCCTAAACACTTGAGTGCATTAAGTGAAATCTTGGTAAGAGTGATTTATGCTTTTGATTTCAACAAGATTATTGATGTAATTATTACTAATATTGACTTATGAAATTAGTTTTAAGATAACTTGATTCTACTTGTATGTTAATTTGATTAATATGACATAACGATTTATAGTATGGATGGACATGTTGAAATTAGTGAAGGATAAATGTTGTAAGATTTATAATTGAGATTAAGATTTGCTTGAGGATAAGAAAAAGTTTAAGTTTAGGGATGATTGATAGATGCATATTTGACTATAATTATACACCCATATTGGATGTATTTTGAATAATATTCTATATTTTTGTTGTATTTTGATATTTAATTCTCTCTAAGTGCATTTATAGGCTATAATTTCCTTCATGGACTAAAAGGAGACAAATTCAAATGAAATTGTGTCATAAAACTAATATTTCAAGCATCTTGGACATACATGGTCGTGTAAGTGGACGTGTAAGACTTTATGAACATGTAAAGAAATGATTTTAGGGTTTTGGAGCTACATAGGCACCTACACAGTTATGTAAGTGACCGAGTATGTCCTAATAACCCTAATTTTCACTATAAAAGGATGTGAATGGAGGCAGACAAGGGAGAGCTAACTTTTACAGTAGACTCCAGGTGTGAAGAACATAGAGAAGGGATGATTTTGATAAAGGAACATGGAGAACACGAACAATTCATCAATATATCCAACAAATTATAAAATCAAATTTCAAACTTATAAGAACATTCAATAAAAGAAAAAAGGAGATTTAGAATTATGATTCTTTTTTTCTATTCATTTTTCTTCCTGTTGATCTTTGATTTTATTTTCTATTATTTGTAAATAAACGCTTTTAATGTATAATGAACCCTAATTTGGATAACAGTATGTCTTGGTTCTTTTATTTAATGCAATTACTTTGATTGATTTATTATGATTCAATTATGAGTTTTAAGTATGTTCTAATATACCTAGAATATTAGTACATAATTTGATTTCATATGATCAAGATTGGAAATCCTTTATATGAATAGATCTATTATAAATGAAAGGAATTGATTGTAAACATAGAGATAGGTCAACATAAATCCTCCAGATTAGAGTCAAACATAATAGCAAAATTTATAAATCGACAATGCAATCCTAGGAACTTTAACTAGAATGATTTCAGTTAGTTAACCTATTATCAGTAGTCTCGAGAGAGGTATTAACATAAGATAGAAATTCCCAAGGTCTAATAATCAATAAAATAATTGTATGGTAAAAGGTTAATTAATTAATGATTTTTAGGGGTTTTCATTGCCTAGACACTAATCATTGATATTGAGTTTTCTAAGTAATTTCCTTTGTTCTTTTTTCATTATTAGTTCCTAATTTTATTTGTTTGATTTTTATTTTTAATTGAAAACCAACATCTAATTCATAAGTTAGATAGTAGGAGAAAGTTAATTACTAGTACTTACTTTCTCTATGGGATCAATCCATATTTACCTATGCCAGCTACAATAATGATGTGCATTTATAGTTAAATTAATATTGGTGTAATGACCAATCATTGAACTATAGCTTATTTTTATTGTTTTAAATTAAACCATCATCTTATATGTTCAGTTAGATATTAGAAAAGAGGTAATTACTGAAGTAAATCACTTGTTAGTATAGTCTTTATAAACAATATACAAAATGCACAAGAAGAGGGGGGGGGGGGGGTTGAATTGTGTATTCTTTTTCGTAAATACAATCCCCTTTGATATTTCTTTGAAAACTTACTATTTCAAAGTTACTAAGTGAATATCACAATAGTTATATGAGATTATCTTCAAGATTAAATCGCAATCAACTTCTATATACTTGTATACAAATAATAGAAATTAAACGTAAAGAGTTAGAAAGTAGAAACAGAGATTTTATCCTGGTTCACCCCAAACCGTGGGTTACGTCCAGTCCTCAGAATCCTTCTGAGATTTCACTATTCTTCTCAAACTGTACAAGTATTTTTTCTCTTCAGAGCCTTTTCAGGTCTCTTAGATCAAGTATTATTTTCACTTTCTTAGTCTCTTCAGGCTCTCAGCTTTTTCTCTCTCTTATAAGAAAGATATTGCAAGCTTTGTTACAGTAATGATAGCTCTAGTGTTTCGCACAACAAATATAGTGTTTTGCTAAAGTTTAAAAACTTAAAATCGCTAACGCAAATCACTAACTTTTTCAGTCTTCGACTCCGACTTGTATTTATAACCTTTTTCTTCAACTGCTTCTTGCTTCTTATTTCTTGTTTCTTTGCAGAAGCCGTTATTTAGTTGCATTCTGTAACTACCTCAAACTGATTAACTGTCTGATGCACTATCGGGTCTTTGTCTTCGTATCTTCTTACTTTCCGCTTCCTTCTTAGTTTTCTGCTTCCTTCTTAGTTTTTGCTTCCTTCTTAGTTTTCCGCTTCCTTCTTAGTTTTCGCTTGCTTCTTAGTTTCCACTTCCTTCTTAGTTTTTTGCTTCGTTCTTAGTGTCCGCTTCCTTCTTAGTTTCTGCTTCCTTCTTAGTTTCTGCTTCCTTCTTAGTTTTCCGCTTCCTTTTTAGTTTCCGCTTCCTTCTTAGTTTTTGCTTCCTTCTTAGTTTTCTGCTTCCTTCTTAGTTTTTGCTTCCTTCTTCGTTTTTCGCTTCATTCTTAGTTTCCGCTTCCTTCTTATTTTTTGCTTCCTTCTTAGTTTTCCGCTTCCTTCACACTTAACACACATATTACTTCTAATATTATTATTATTTGAATGCCATCAAAATTATTAGATGTGAAGTCATTTTTGACTTAACAATCTTCCCCTTTTTGTTGATAACAAATAATCATAATTTTAGAAAGATAATCGAGTATTATTTATAAAAAGATACACAATTGAAAAAATTGTAAGCTATACTATCTTCTTTTTCTTTTCTCCTTTCTTCTCTTCTCCTCCTATCTTTCTCTTCTTGTCTTCTCCCCCAATTTGTTATTAATAAAAAATTTTCACTGTAGATGCTTCATAATCTCAGAGAACATTCGTTGCATCTCAGTGCGGAGTGACTTGAGTTCTTCTTCCATAGACACTCGTAAACGAGCTACTTCCTCATGTAAGTAACCCACTGAGTCACGCAGATCATCAATTTTGCCATGAATTTCTTCAATTTCTTCTCCTAAGGCTTCATAACTCTTCTGTTGTATGTGACTAACTTCTTTCAAACCAATAGTAGCAACAAACGGTTTTAAAGGTAAAACATCTAGTTCAATGATTGTGAAAGCAGGAGGTTTGAAAGACAAGTTTGTTTCAGGGAGATCAAGGTCATCAGGTCTAGGTAGCTTTGGAACTTGTTTTCCAAAAAGGTGTAGTACATCTCCAATTGAATATATAGAGCTCAAGGGTCTAAGGTGCATAATTAGGTGCACAAGAGTCTCTATGTTAAAATTAATACCTCTAATTCTGATGGTTCTGTACTGCCCTTCTGTTATTTTGCCAACTACCTGAGAAGTTTCATCAGTGGTGAAGCGACCACAATGACTTCCTGATGCCTTTGAGATATAATGGGAAACATAGATTCCTCTCTGTTGAGCTACATAACATGCCTTATTTATGTTCCTCACTTCTGCTTCTATCTGATCTTTAGTTAGATCACTTGTAATCCCTTCTAGATACATTTTCTTCTTCCCCTTATCTTCATTGCGTATAGTGTAAGGTCTTGGTTGAATGTCAGGTATAATTTTGATCACAGTTCTTTTTGTGATTGGGAGAATTGTATATCGTTCCTTAGTCATCTGTGTTGGATATGGCTCTGACTTCTCATCTCTCAAAACACCATATAACCTTTTCTCTCCATGATTCAACAGATGTATTAAATGACCATTTACAAAGATTGGTTCAAATTGTCTCTTGACCACCCTTCTCAAGGGTTCTCTTATGATTATTGAACTTTTACTCCTGACAGGTTCAACTTCTTCAATCATCTTTAATTTCAAATCCTCTTTTCTCATAGGTTGAGAAGGATTAACCTGTGATGAACTGTGTTAAACTGACTTTTTATTTTGTTGAACATTAGTTGGAGTCCTCTTTCTCTGACTAGTTTTCTGCTTTTCTTCTGTATGCATTCTTCTAGTGGATCGAGATTTTGATTTCCTTATGAGAGTAACCTTTTCACTCAAACTTTGTTTGACATTACACTCCCCCTTAATCCTTGCTTTTACCATGGAATCTGCAACCTCCTTTTCTTAATTCTTCAAGCCCATTTTACCGATAGTTGTCGTGTTAATGACGCTTTTAACATTCATGTTCATTCTGTTTCCTCTTTTAAGAAAAATTCCAGAATCTCTGAAGATTCTTGTCATTATCATACCATATGGTATGGCATTAGAGTCTTTCATCGACTTTATCATGAAACTGAGGATTAGGTGTGGAAGATCTATAGGATGGTGGTTGAGTAGATGAAACAGGCATTACTCATCTATCGTCATCACCAAATTCTTCGATCCTGTTCTTGGTAGAACGCAATGGAAGAGTAGTGCATGTAGAACCCTAGCCTTCGATATAAGAGTTGAAGTCTTCTTCTCCTTTGGGCCACTACATCCATAGAGTTGTCGATTGATCTGTGCCTTCTCTACATTGGCTTGAGTCATCCATCTTGTTTTATGAGCAACCTTTACTCCAACACACGAAAACTCAATAGCCTTTGCGATTGACTCTAGTGTTATTATGACCGACAATCCATCCACCACTGATATTAACATATCTTCTACTACCTTTGCATTCTTATAGAAGCCATATACTTCTTTCAGATAAACTGTCTCATAGACCTAAAAGAAGTTTTTCCATCCAGCTACATCAATCTCTGGTTCGATGTCCATCTGGTCCTTCTTCAAGGAATCAAAATCAACGTGTCTTCCACAAGTCATTGATTGCTTCATTTGTATCTATAGTCAACAAAAAAAACTAAATGCACAAATGTATTTCTCAAGGAGGTGATGTTAGTTTCTGAAGTTGAGAATGTTAGCACAGAGAGTTTGATATCAAAAACAAAGTAATGAAAAGAGTTCTTTCAAAAGTCGATTTCAGGGTATCTCAAGAGTGTTCTAGAGTAGGTGATATTCTCAAGGCTTTAAAAAGATTTCCCTCCAAAACTTCCTCATGGGAGAAGTTACCATCTGTAACTTACTGTTACTGTTACCTTGAATTCTTACACCTTTTTATCTTTTTAACTAAGAGTTTCAACTAGGTCATGACGTGTCAGATGGTTGATCATTCAACATTACCATATTCAGGTTTCGTTTGATTTCTTTGAATCTTTCTTCACTCAATGGCTTAATGAAGATATCTACCCATTGATATTTCGTCTCAACAAACTATAGACTTACGATCTTCTTCTGTACGTAGTCTCGTAGGAAATGATGTCTAACTTCGATATGCTTTACCTTTAAGTGTTGTATTGGATTCTTCGATAGGTTGATAGCACTTGTATTGTCACAAAAGATTGGGATTTGTTCTTCTCGTATTAAGTAATCTTCTAATTGGTACTTGATCCACAATGTCTGTGAGAAACAACTTGCAGCTAACATATATTCAGCTTCTGCAGTGGATAAAGCAATTGAGCTTTGCCTCTTACTTAACCTAGAAACTAAGTTGTGGCCAAGAAAGTGACATCCTCTACTCGTACTCTTTTTATCAATCCTGTCTCCAGTCTAATCAGCATTACAATAGCCAATTAACCTGAAATTTTTACCTTTCTCATACATTAAACAAAGATCAGAAGAACCTGATAGATATCTCAAAATTCTTTTAACAGCAATATAATGAGATTCTCTAGGATCTGTTTGAAATCTAGCACACAAATAAACACTAAACAAAATATCAGGTCTGCTTGTTGTAAGGTAAAGTAAAGAACCAATAATTCCTCTATAGAGGGTTTGATCAACCTTATTACCAATTTCATCCTTAGACAAAAGGTTTGCAGGATGCATAGGAGTTGACATTAGTTTTACTTTTTCCATCCCATACTTAAACTGTTCCTTGATATATTTCTGTTGATGAATAAAAATCATTTCTTTGGTTTGCTTAACTTGCAACCCAAGAAAGAATTTTAATTCACCCATCATGCTCATCTCAAACTCATTCTTCATCAAATTCTCAAAACTAGTACATAACTTTTTAGACGTTGCACCAAAGATAATATCATCAACATAAATTTGAACTATGATGAAATCATTCTTAATGCATTTTCTAAATAACGTCTTATCTACATGACCTCTACTGAAATCATTCTCAATTAGAAAAGAACTTAGACGATCATACCAAGCTCGAGGAGCTTGTTTTAATCCATACAAAGCTTTATGATGTCTATAGACATGGTCTGGTTTCTTAGAATCTTCGAAACCAGGAGGTTGCTTTACATAAACTTCTTCATCTATAGAGCCATTAAGAAATGCACTTTTCACATCCATTTTAAAAAGCTTTATATGACAGACAACATATGCAAAAAAAATCCTAATAGCTTCTAGTCCTGCTACAGGAGCATAAGTCTCATTGTAGTCTATTCCTTCCTGCTGATTATAGCCTTATGCTATTAATCTCGCTTTGTTACAGCTCACTCTACCTGATTCGTCTAGTTTATTCTTAAAAACCCATCTAGTTGTTATGATGGACATTTTAGAGGGTCTGGGAACTAAGGACCAAACTTTATTCCTAGTAAAACGCTTCAGCTCCTTTTGCATAGCTAAAATCCAAGCTTCATCTTAAAGAGCTTCATTAATTTTCTTAGGCTCTATCTCAGAGATAAAAGCTACATTGGCTTCTCTTCTGAATTTACACCTAGTTCTCACACCTTCTGAGGTCTCTCCTATAATCAAATCTTTTGGATGTGAACTCTTACATCTCCAATCCCTTTTTAGATCAAGCGTTTTAGGAATATCTTCTACTTTGTCTGTTGGACCCCGAACCTTTCTATTAAATGAGAAATTGTTGGTGATTAATTATGTGTAAAGAAATGAATAATTCTTGAATAGTAAATGAAATGGAAAAGATGGTTTAGATACAAGATGGATTTTATGTGATATGTTGAAAGTTAAAAAGCTGGAAATTGTAAGTGAAATATGTTCATTGAGTATGCTTTGGTGTTTTAGCCATAACTTGATCTCTAGTTATCCAAATGAGATGATTTTT
>JANIJF010000211.1:30344367-30354921 GCA_024520955.1 Erythroxylum bequaertii | reverse complement strand
TTGATTAAAGAAAAAAAAATGTACACGGATTCGGATTAGTATAGTCTTAGGGTTTCCAACGCGACGCTTCCTAAAGTATTTTCTGAGATATTTGTTTCAGATGTCGGGAATTTTGTTCCGATTCTTTCGCTTTAAGATTGGATTTGCCTTTGTTTTCGCTTCCACATTGTGCTTCGCTCTTTCATTTTGCGTTTGCTTTTGATTTGTTTGCTTTGACTCCGTTCTTTGGTTTAT
Organism: Erythroxylum bequaertii; assembly: GCA_024520955.1. Classification (NCBI taxonomy): domain Eukaryota; kingdom Viridiplantae; phylum Streptophyta; class Magnoliopsida; order Malpighiales; family Erythroxylaceae; genus Erythroxylum; species Erythroxylum bequaertii. Next base: position 30,354,687 of record JANIJF010000211.1, on the reverse strand, counting down.
GCCTTCCGATTCGATCGATTTTGATTTCGTTTTCGCAATCGGGTTGGGTTCCAAAAACGGGATCCAACATTATCCCGGGCCTATAAAACATTAGGAATGGGCTTGGTTGGACCCATAATAATCTCCCCCTTAAGCCCATTTTGGAGGACAAATCATCACTTAAAAGTTATCTCAGTGAGCTTACTGCACATCTTAAACTTATTTTTGGAAACCACTTTTGTTAACATGTCGCCATAATTTTTGCCCACAAACTTCTTCAACTTTATTAGTTACGTCTTAACCACAAGCTACAACCAATGATACCTCACATTCATGTACTTAGTGTGAGAATGATACATGAAATTTTTGCTTAAATTCAAAACACTGTCACTTTTACAGTAAACTATGTACTCAATTATTTCACATCCAATTCTTGAAGAAATAACTTTAACCAAATCATCTCCTTATTAGCTTTCACGACTGTAATATTCTGCATTAGAAGTAGAAAAAACTATACATTTTTCAACTTAGATTGCCAAGAAATAGTTTTCCCACAAGTTTGAACAAATATCATAAGGTTAAATTTCTATTATCGATATCACCAACCATATCTGCATCTCTATACCCTTCTAGGATTGGCTTACTACCTTTAAAAATTGAATACAATCTGGAAGTGTCTTGTAAGTAATTGAAGATCCACTTAACTACTTCCCAATGTACTTTTCCTAGATTGGATAAAATTATACTCATTAATCCAACAATGTGTACAATGTATGGTCTAGTGAACACCATGACATACCTTAATGAATCGACAATAAAGGAATACAAAATAGAGGAAAAACACTCTTTCTTATTTTCAATGGTATGATAAGCTCTCTTGCTCAAGTTGAAATGAGTAGCTAAAGGTGTACTCACTGGCTTGGAATTCCTTATATTGAACCTATCAAGCAACCATTTAATATATTTATCATGTGATAACCACAATTTTTGACCTTTCTATCCAATAATCTCTATTGCCAAATATGTTTTTTAAAACCTAAATTTTTCTTGTCAAATGATTTGGATAAGTCCTCCTTCAACCTGTAGATTATGCCAGCATCTTATCCAAATATTACATATCATCCACATACAAGCAAAGGATGATGAAGTTACAACAAAGGAATTTTATAAAATAAATACAAGGATCAATTAATGTTCACTTGTAACTACTATTCGTTATAAACGAAACAAACTTCTTATATCACTGCTTTAGCGCCTATTTAAGCCTATAATGACTCTTCTTCATCTTGCATATAAAGTCCTCTTTCCTTTTGAAATCGAACCCTTCTAGTTGCTCTATGTAAATCTTCTCATGTAAATTAACATGTAAGAAGCAATCTTCATATTGAGCTACTCAAGTTCAAGATCAAAACTAGTTGCTAAGCCTAATACAGTACGTATCGATGCCATCTTAATCACAAGAAAATATCATTGAAATCAATACCCTTGTTTTGATTATAATCCTTTACCACCAGCCTTGCCTTGCGCTTCACTAGCTTGTCACCATCTTTCTTAATTTTGAACATCCATTTATTCTTCAAAGCTTTCTTACTTTTGGGAAGCTTCACTAATTTATCTTTAATAAGTCCATCTTCTCTTGTGTTGCCATGAGCTAATAATCTTTATCTTTGAGCAATTACACTTCTTGGAAACTCTCTGGCTCCCCCTCGGTAGTTACTAGAAGATATTTCAAACTAAGATATCTTTTTAAAGGCTTTTTCTCTCTTAGTTTTGAAGTTAGACATCTTCCAACACTTGAGCAGATTACTTCCCTTACACATGATGCTCGTTGAAACCCTTATTCATCATTTACAAGATGTGACTCATATGAATCATCACCATCAAGTTGCCTCTGGTCATTATCATCCTACATAAGCTCATGCTCACCTTCTTCACTTGTAAGCTGATCAACGAAAGTAGGAAAAATAATCATATCTTCATTTTTGAAAGACCTGCTAGATGTAATTTCATATTCATTAATAAGAATTACTCTCATCTTATGTTCATTAGAGGCTAGTTCCTTACTTTTAACAACCTTTTGCTTTTTCAGATTGTAGAGCCTATAGTCAAACTCCTCATCACCATATCCAATGACCATACAAAGTAGTATTCGAATCCAGTTTTGATCTCTGCTCCTTTGGTAAGTGCTTGAAATCTTTGTATCCAAACGCCTTAGATATGAATAAATTGGATCCTTCCTTTTTTACACTTTCTTGGGAATGTCAAGATTTAAAGGGACTGAAAGAGTTCTTTTAATCACATACACTATGGTTTTGAAAGGACTTTGATAGTTTTGAATTTTGAGGCATATACTAAACCATTACCTATAAAAAACATCAATGCGTTGTGGGGTACTAGGTTCTATGTTCTCATGTCTTATGCTATGTCTTGCACAATACTCTTTAAACTTATTAGAGGGTCACCTCTATTATCAATTTAGAGACAATTTAACATCCTCTTTATCTTCCTTTCCACTATGCTTGAAATCTCTAAAAGGTATATAGCTCTTAGAAAAAAAAAATTAGCGTAGAGACCAAAGTCTTACTTGTAGTATCGTTGATAAATGTAACAAAATACTTATTATTATGTGAGCACACATGTCAAAGTGCACTAGCTCTAACCTTGTCTTTCTCCTCGCTTAATTCTTGTAAATTTGATACTCATGTTGCTTTCTAGCCACGTAATGACACATAGGTTAAAAGAATCCATATCTTTGTAAGGATAAGTGATTTTTCAATTAGTATCTTGATCTCCTTCTAGTTAATGTGTCCCAATCTATAGTTCCATAAATCTAATGAAGTGTTTTCTTAAAGTTCATGTAATTATCTAGTACATACCTTCAAGTGTGTCTTATATCAGCTGCAACATAATTCACCACGAGCAACCGTCAATGCTCTTTTAAACAATTTGCACTTTCCATCACAAAAGTGTCATACCCGTTTTCACAGACAATAAATTGAGATGTGAGTGACCAAGATGCTAGATTTACAGGCTGATTTTAGACGTCCCTTTTCAATATGATGGGTTGCAATTTGAAGTTTTTAACAGAAAATCACCCACAAATAAATGGTCAAATAGAAAGAATCAACGGTTTGTTGGAGGAGTACCTACGGCATTATATAGGTGCCAGTCAACATAATTAGTTGAGTTTACTTGATACTGCACAATTTTGTTATAACTTGCATAGATATTCAGCTATAGAGAAAAGTCTCTTTGAGATTGTGTTAGGACAACAGCCTCTAACACCACTAGAGATTGCTCAATAAAGGACAGGTGACAAATGTCCTGCAGTGCATAAGTTTGTGATAGAGAAGCAAGAATTGCTGGATGAGGCCAGGGACAGTCTTCGGAAAGCTTCTTAATGGATGAAGAAGCAAGCGAATCTTCAGAGGAGACTGTTAGAATTTGACATGGGAGACAAAGTTTTGTTGAAACTAAACCTACAGAATTGGAAGAAGATCTTGAGTAAGCAAGTTCATAGGGTTTTGGTACCGAAGTATGATGGATCGTTTAAAGTGTTACACAAAGGAGGGAACGTGGCATACAGATTGAAGTTGCCTGAGTGGTTAAAGATATACCCTACTTTTTATGTTAGTTTTCTCAAGCCTTACTATGATGATGCATCAGATCCGAATAGGAGTCAGGTGAAGCGAGCTCCACCGGTTGTAAGGAAACAATTCGAGGATCAAATGGAGAAAATTCTAGATCATCAAAAAATGGGTCAACATAAGAAGAACCAACAGACCGAATTCTTAATTCAGTGAAAAGGTAAACTTGTCGCGGAAGCTACGTAGGAGAAAGATACGACATTGTGTCAATTCAAGGACCAGGTGAATGCCTACCTTTAGACTAATTCGACGATGGCGTCGAATTCATCTGATGAGGGTGGTTTGTTAAACTCTTAAACTTCAAAGCACTTCTTAACGACCTTCATGGTGGGCCTTAGGAGGAAGGTTAGTTGGATTACATGCATAAGGGAGGCATGTGAAAACACTAAGGCAAACATGGGCGAGTGAGATTGGACTTGGTGTGAATTTTGGTAGAGTCTAGGACCTTGTGGAGATTGACTCGGCCCAGGCTAAGAACTTGATGGACTAAAGACTTGGGCAATGCTCGGATGAATGGACCATGACTAGCGAACTTGTTGTGAGAAGCATTGGATCAGGCCAGTGTGCTATGTGGGCTTCAGCGAGATCACACTGCATCATTAGCGGATAGAGATCGTGGGAAGTTCTTGGATGATGTGGCGACAACTAAGAGTTAGAGTTGCAATGGAACTCAACATCTGAAAATAGTAGAGATTTTCGAGGATAAGGATGCTAGTTTCCTATTTGAATGTAAACTCTATCTTTCTGTTATCTTATAGATTATATCTTATCAGGTAGAGTCCTATTTGAATAGGGGTTTCGTCCAATTGGTCCACGTGATGTAATCTGATAGAGGTAGACGTGATCTTAGCGCAATCTTGGGCAGTTCAGTTTTAGTGAGATTCTGAATGTAACTTGGCATCCAAGTTAGAGTGTCTATATATAGCTCATTTGAGCTTTGCTCTTCTCATTTATTCAAAGAGAGCATTTCTTGTATTCTTTTGAGGGAAAGTATATAAAGGTTAGTTTTATTATATCTCTCTTGTCTTCCTTGTTGCTTTTGTTTTCTTATTACTTTCGTAGCTTTGTTTCTTCGAGTATGCAAGGTAAACATTTTGAGGGTCGTTAAAGACTAAAGTCTTGCTTAAGCGGACCTAAGTGAGACTGTCGTATAAAAGGTATTGGCAATCAACTTTGGTGAAAGTTCGAATCCCAAGATGATCTTTGTATCACCTGCTATTATGTGATGGTTGAATCAGAACATGAAAGTAACTGAAATGTTATCCTAATCTCTTGTAGGAGGTCTTCTTGTTAGCTGGTTTGCAATGGAGGTCAAGTTACATCTTTCTGAAGATAGATTTGTTTTAAGTTCTTAATCTCACCACAGCAAAAAGGTTTCATTTGGAACTGATAGTATTCATGACACATTTTCTGGCTGTAAGGTTCATCTTAAGGAGTATAATTTGTTGATGACGGTAGAGATCATCAGTACTGTTGGTTGGGCATGATTTAATGCTTCTCGTACCAATCAAACGATCCAAAAGAAGCTGTCTATAGGCTTTTTGTCACATCCAGATTGATAGAACTGACTGCTTGAGCTTGATACACAAATTGAAAATCTGGAGGAGTCGATTCATTCTATCAATAAACTAGCTGCCACTAATGAGTTAGCAAGTAATAAATTGATAAGCATAAAGAAAGTATATTGAGCGTATAGTATGTAATTAGTCACAGACAGCCTCAAAACAAGCAAATCATTGTCTTCTCTATAGATGAAAACGGGAGCCATTGATAATAAAGCAGGCGACACGGAAACCAGAAAGTAAAGAAGAGAAGCCCAGAAACAGAAAGCCGCCAAAACCCAACGCAATCGCGATGTCTGTTTGCACGCAAAATGCATTGTTAACCGTGCACTTATCGCCGTCCTTGAACGTCCTTGCCAGTGCCGTCCCTGCTGAGTCTGCCGACAGTAACAAGTACGCAAATACCTACATACAACCCCAACACTCGATATCATTGTAGCTAAACTAGAGAGACAAATCAATTAGGGTTTTGACCTGGTCGTGTCCGAAATCGAACCAGACTTGGACTATTTCTGGTAACATAGTGGCATTTCTAGAAATTTCCCAAACCGAGGCCGCCATTTCGATGATGGAGTAGATAGCCGCCATTGCATTTGCTGCTAAAACATACCTGCACATTTGAGTGAGGCACATATTCATTTCCAGAACTCCTAGGAAATTGAACGTACAAAAGCGCTTGGATACCTGAAGGCGTCGAAGTCGTACCAACGAGGAGAAGCAGAACCCCTATTGTTGGTGAGCATGAAAATAGCTGAAGCAAGTGAGAAGCAAAATGCTGCAACTCGGAAGATGAGAATCAATGAGTTGAATCGCTTCAGCTTCTGCTCGGACACAGTAGAGCGGAAGTGGGGTGTTGGGATCCGGGGATGTGGCGATGGAGTCTCGCCGTTACGGAGGGACTGTGGTGAACGCATGTTTATGGGTGAGGATTAACAGAGAGAAGTCATGAGGAAAAGATTGGCTTTGGGGGGTTGAGAATGAGGTGAGTGTTGGAGGAGTCACGGGACATGGAGCGAGAGTTTCATGACAACAAATGGGAAAGTGAAGTGAAAAAAAGAATGTATGTGAAAAACTAAAAGTGAGCGAGTCCAATTAAACGAATCAATGATATATAGTGAAAAGTATTATTGGTTCTAGACAGACAGTGATGAAAAGCAAAGGAAAGGAGACTGAAGTGGAGATTAAAGAGAGATTTTTCGTGTTGAATATGAATAAGAATATGAATATGAGATAGAATAAAAGAGAGCAAAAGAATGGGGTGTACAGTTCTGTGTTCGATTGGTTCAAAGCTTTTTGGGTTCCCCGTCTGTCAGTACTGAATACTGAGGGCTTCGCACGCGCTTTCTCAACGGCCTTGCTTTTCTAGTATTATTGTAATTACAATTCATAAACAGATGTTTTTGGTACTAAATCAATTTAGTTATAATTGCCTAATTTTTATATACGAAATTATGAGTAATACACATATTAAAGAATAAAGCTGGAACTGACTGGTGGGCACATCATTGACGTTGGAGAATTGCCATTCAGACCTATTCTTGCTTTTAACAGGAGAGGGGATAATTATCTTCGTTAGAAGATGATAAGTATGAGAAGTCACTGTCACAGTGTCACCATTAAAGTCTTGGTGTGATTAGGAGATGACAACGAGGTGTACCAATTAGAGATTAATTGGAATCCTTTTGCAGTTTATTTCTTTCCTTCTCATGGAACCTGCTTCTTCACAGGCACATGCCTCAAAAGCCTAAACTATGACCTTTCAAGTTAATATTGGACAAGTTTAAGGAAGGAAAGAGATTAATTGAAACAAAAAATTTACAAAAACAAAAACGACCACATAGAACTCCTTCAAAATGGGAAGAGTGTTGCATAAATAATAAGGTCAAACCTAACAACAGGAGAAAATATTGCCGAAACTGAAGCGTTCATACAAGTTAAAGAACAGACAAAACCTATATCAGTAACTATTACTCGCAAAGTGAACAAAAAACTTTAAAAGGAGAATTCTACGAGTTTCATTATATCTTCATATGGGCGCCGCCGCCTCTCTCTTGATTAAAGGAAGCAGCAGCGAGCAAAATTAGAAAACATCAAGCTCATAACATCTCTTGAGACTTTCTAATACACCGACTAACCTTCTTCCTGAACTCCTCCCTATTTTCTCTCCATTGTTTCTGCAGTAACAAGAATTGGTAGACGTATTAATATGGCCTGATTTATACTGGAGTAAAACACAATAGCAGAACATGTGATTCTAATGTGTGCTTGGCCAACATGCAGAGAGCGTCTCCAAATAGAACCTTTCCCCGAATGCTATCCATACGTACTAGCGCGGCAAAACCTATGAGGGGTCAAAGCCCATCGATGGATTTATAGAGGTACACTTGCACATTTAGCTAAAATTCACAATACTATGATATCACAATAGCAAAGATTGCTTATTTTTTAGAAAGAAAATATATACACCTACCGCTGCGTCAACATTTGCAGGAGACTCATCATTAGAACTGGAGAGCATTGATATGATGCTCAATACAATGCTTTCGACCTGCAAAGAGCAATGAGATCATAATAAACTGGGATCAATAACAGAAAAGCCAATAAGACAAGTCAAATGTGGTACGTTTGGACTACAATAAGGTATTGGCACTGGATTACAATATAGATTAAAACGTGAAAAGTGGTTCAGAAAAGTAAAAAGAACCACAAATTTCAGTCCTTAAATAGTACTGAAAGAATACTTTTTGGAATCAACAAGCAAGTCAAGATCATGAATCATAAAGGTCATTAATGATAATAGAATAGAAGTTTATTACTTCTTTCACAAACATATAAGAAAGCAGAGCTATTATGTCTTCTGCTTGTCATCATTCTGCCTGGCTTTTCTTTGACGCTTCCCCTGAATAGAATTGCCACTCATGACCTTTTATTCAGTCTTTGATCGGGTCAGTGTGTATTTCATAATGCAGAAACAAAAATACCGCAATCTTGCAACAAAGCATATAATCCTTCACCACCAGCTATAAGTTGACAATTCTAAAGGAAATTTTAGAGCAACATTATCAAAATTATAAAACAATCAGAAGACACTAGGATTGCTTGAGTTCCAATCCCCACAATACACATTTTCGGACAAACATCCATCTTTAGGCAAATAGATTTAGAGTGGCAGACAGAGCTTTTGTGAAGGTTAATTCACTGCCTCCAGCTAAAAAATGAATAAAATTTAGGTTAGTAAGCTTTAATATTTTAAGACAAGTCAGCAATGTTAGAAAAAGAAGCTGCCGGAAAGGACAAGCCATACTATTCGGTTGTTGAGGAAAAATGAATTTTCTCTTCCTAACCTAAATATTAAAGCTTCCTAACCTAAATTTTCTATTCTACACTACTGTTTTGTCAAGCCAAAGGAAAAAGCACCTCAATCTGGGCCAGGATTGAGCCCCTCAGAGCTGAAGTGCAATTGTCTTGCAGTCATCTCAAGTTTCTGTCTTTACAGTTGTCCACACCAAGATGCACTGCCAATCAGAACGGCCATCAGATGGTCATGCCACAAAGTGCACAGAAAACATGGATCAATGCAAAGAGTTACCATAAGCACGTCTTTTAAGGCAGGGACCAACCAACGGTTAAGAACGGTGTAATGGTAAGGTTTGCAGTGAGATGGAACATATCTCACAAAGTATGGAACAAAAGGGCAGATATATATAATGGATCTATGGGGTTTGACAATCAACACACTAGGAAAGGCAACGGAACTTCATATAATGGCATTCATACCGTGTGTACTGGACTCCAGCGCTCTGTTGCAAGCTCATAACCATTGGGGTCATCACCTGGTGGATGGAGAATTGATATGCAAACCTTTCCATCTTAATAAACTGTTATTGAAGATGAGAAGATGTTAGAAAGTTTAGATTTCACTTACAATCATACATGCTGCCAAGCACGACGCAGGTGTCAATTGATAGAACAATTACTCACCATTTGGATGCCACACCTCCGTGACGAACCTCACAGCTGGGGGGCTAACAGGATAGTTTTCCGGAAAGATCATAATGGCATTAAAGAAACCTCCTTCACTGTAATAAAAAGAAGAATTAACGGTCAAGAAACAGAAAATGAAATCAATTTGTGAAATTAACCTACATTTGGATTAACATCAAGTCGGAGACCAACCCGTTCTTCATCCAATACCTAAATAATTAAAGACTCTCAAACCCCTTAACAAGATGAAGTACCGCATAGACATAGCATCAAAAACAAATAGGCCAAAGCATGAGAGACAAACTGACTTCAAAAAACTCACAGAACAACATAACCTAGCACGAAACAAGCAACTATATCGCCCTGAAGGGCATCAAAATTTTTTACATAAATTCTAACATTTAGGCATATATAATGTACTACTTGGAATACTTACTATAAGGTATCAGGGGGTCCCATGATTGTAACACTCCACTCAAAAACATTAGTCTCATCAACCAATCCAGCAGAGAACCCATCAACTGGGTTCTTGCAGAGATCTGAACCGAAAAAACTAATCAGATCACGATTGAATAAGAAATGAAGGCAGATGTCAAGGAGGCAGGGTTAGTGGGTAACCGACCCTTGAGCTGGTTTTGGAGGAGGAGACTAGCTTGAGACACGGCCATCGATGAGTTTGTTATTGAAAGAACAATAGAGACCGAAGCCACAAAATTAAGGAGAGAGTATAGTATGTGTTTTGGATATTTATAATTTAGTGTGCCTGCCTCCTCTGAGAAGAATGGAAGGAAGGAAGGAAAATGTGCAAATAAGCAATCGCTAATTGAACGCGCCAAAACAAAAGCAATTGCTACAGAAATACAATGTTAGATTTCTTCTATTGGCGTAATTGCCAATTGGTGTGCAGTGAACATTTTACAAGATTGGAGCAGAGTGGGCCATCAGCAATCGACAGTCCACATTCAAAATATATGCTTAAGAAAACAACTGTGAGGTTGGGGGCATTCCGAGAATTGAACTCGGGACCTCTCGCACCCTAAGCGAGAATCATACCACTAGACCAAATGCCCAATTGACGAATGTAATTAAATAGTTACCTAAAGTTAATAATTATAAGCGTGGACAGACAGACCCCGAATTTAGTAGTA
>JANIJF010000211.1:29945929-29957479 GCA_024520955.1 Erythroxylum bequaertii | reverse complement strand
TCGCATCCATGATGCTCCTCAGGGACAAGTTCGTACTCATTTTCAAAAACTGATTCGTCAAAATAAAATAAATTAGTAATTTCTTGTAGGTCGCAATTTTCATGTTACATTCTGACGAAATAGAAACTTCCGTTGCAGTACACATACGAATACTGTTCCATCGGTATATTTCCGTCGCTATTCCACAATTTTCTTGTAGTGAAATTATTTCTGATGAACTCAAAAAAAAGGAGAAAGAAAGGAGGAAAAAATAGAAAAAAATTTAAGAAATGTTTGAAGAAAAAAGAAAAGTGCGTAAATGATGAAAGTGAAAATAAAATAAAATTAAAGAAATTCAAAGTCAAAATAAAAACATATATAATATATAATGTAATGTAATCCAACATATATAATATAAAACAATATAATAATAGAGATAAAAAAAAATATAGGATATAAATAAGTAAATAAATAAACAAACAATAAAGAGGATAGATAAATAAATAAAACAAGCAAACAATTAAAAATGAAAAAATGCTTAACTGAAATGGCTAAAGGGAGAAATATTACAAACAAAATTATTTAGGTTAAATACAAGATACAAGAATTGAAGGAAAGGCTCAAAAGATCTGTGAAAAAAGAAGGACCTCTCTATGTAAGATCACTTACTCCTATCCTAATTCACCAAAGTTTCCCATTGATGGCCAAGTCTTTGTTAGTAGGGCCATATCATTCCTTATCACCTCCCCCTGATTCTTCTTAGGTTTTCCTCTTTTTCTTCTACATTCACTAAGTATAGTATTTTAATTTTACATCTTCTCAATAGGAGTCAGGTTGTCTTCTCTTAACATCACCATACCACCTAAACTTTGCATCTCTTAATTTACCCTCAATTTGTCTCTTACAACTATATTCCTAACCTTATTTCTTCGTGCAAGGTTACACATCCAACAGAGTATTCTCATCTCCGTTATTATTAACTTATGACTATAAATCTGTTTGATAGGTCAATACTCTATCTATAGAGCACGATCAACCTAATTGCTAAATAGTAGAATTTACTGTTTATCTTGAGTGGTATCTTATAATCACATAAAATTCCTGATGCACCCTTCTATTTAAGTCCCCCAAACTGATACGATGTATTATGTTTTCATCCATCTCTTTGTTGTTTTAGATTATGGATCCTAAATACTTAAAACAATATTCCTGTGGTATAACTTCTGAACTAATATTTACCTTCACATCAAATGCCTCCCTATAGAAAAATTACGGTCTAGGTACTCTGTCTTAATCTTACTCAATTTAACGTCCTTCAACTCTATTATATCCCTCTAAAGTTCTAGTTTAACATTGACATTCTCTTTTGTCTCATATGTTAAAACAATGTCATTACTAAATAACATATACCAAGGCACATCCCTTTGGATATTCTTGATGAGATCATCCATCGCTATTACAAACAAGAAAGAGCTCAATGATGAACCTTGGTGTAGCCCAATATCGATAGAGAAATATTATGTATCTCCTCATATCGTCCTTACTCTAATCATAATACCTTTATACATGTCCATAATAACTTGTACATAAGTTATAGGAATTCTCTTAACTTCAAAACACCCCCATATGACTTCCCCGGGCACTCTATCATAAGCTTTCTTTTAAGTTAATGAAAACTATATATAAGTCCTGCTATCTTTCCTTGTAATATTCTCTTAATCGTCTAAAGAGGTGTATAGCTTCAGTCATGGATCTTTCTAACATGAAACCAAATTGGTTCTCTGAAATAGGTGTGCTCTTTCTTACTCTCTTCTCAATCACCCTCTCTCATAATTTCATGGTATGACTGAGTAGTTTGATGCCTCTATAGTTGTTACAACTTTAGATGTCCCTTTTGTTCTTATAAGAAGGAATGATGTGCTAAGTCTATACTCATCCGACATTTTGATGAATTTGAGTATCACATTAAAAAGATTGACTAATAATTAAGACCCTCTTCTCCTATGCTTTTCCGCACCTATATAGATAGCTCATTAGGTTCTACTACCCTTCGAATTTTCATCTCCCTCAAAGCTCCTTTTATTTCTTCTTCTTATGATTTGTCAGCAACAAGTGTAAGTTATGATATGTCTCCGATGTAAGTTATGATATGTCTCTGATGTGATAAGGTTACGTAAAGAGATGTTATCATCTCTGCCTTCATTAAAAAGACTATAAAAGTATCTCTGTCATATTCTATTGATGTCATTTTTTATCCACGAGTACCCAACTAGCTTCATCCTTTATACAAAGAATTTGATCCAATTCTTTTAATTTTTATTTCCTGACTCTCACCAACTTAAATATATCCCTTTTTCCATCCTTAGTTATTAGTCGTTGGTATAATTTCTTGTAGGCTATATTTTTCACTTCTGTGACAATTTTCTTCATCTTTTTCTTTGTCAATTTGTAGCTTTCTCTATTAACTACCCTCTGTATATTTATGATGCTATACAGTAGAGTTTTATAAAAAATATAATGCTTTACAATAGAGTTTTATAAACAATCTTCTTGATTTTCATCTTTTCTTGTAAATTTTCATTCCACCATTAAACTCTTATCTTACCATCCCTAGGTTCTTTAGAAACTCCCAAGTTCTCCGTCACTGCATTTCTTAAAAGAATTGTTAGTCTCTCCCACATCTAGTTAGAATCTCCTTCCAGTTTTCATTCTTATATAAACATTACTCTTAAGTTGTTCCATGGTATCCCATTTTAGATTCCACCATCCAACTTTAAGACATCTTCGATGACTTCTATTCTTTCTCCATCCCTTAATTATAAGATTTATAATTAATAATATGTCCTTAGTTGACAAGCATACATTAGGTATCACCTTACATTCCTCACAACTAGGTTGATCACTCTCTCTTACAAGAAACCAATCAATTTGAGTCCTCAAGATTTTGTTCATAAAAGTCACTTGGTGCTCATCTTTTTTCTAAAAGATGAGTTGATGACCACTAAATCAAACAATACTATAAAGTTCAACAAAGCAAACTCACTTTCATTCCTATCTCCATGCCCGAAACCCTTATAAACCCCTGAACATCCATCTAAAATTGCCCTTATATGACTATTAAAGTCTCCTCTTAGAATAACTTTCTTGTTAGGGAGAATCTATTGAATCACCTCATCTAGCTCTTCCTAAAATTGACGCTTAAATTGTTCTTTCAACTTTACTTGGGGTGCATAAACACACACCATATTAAAAACATCTTTCACCACAATCTTTAAAGACAAAATCATATTATTGGTCCTTTTTACCCCCACAATATAATGTATAAGTTCCTTAAAAACCAAAATACCAACACTATTTTGTTGCCTTAAAGACCCAAAATATCAAAGTTTGAGCATATTGATCTCTTCCGCTTTAGTTCTTGTCCACTTTGTCTCTTAAATGCAAGTTATATTAATCTTATATTTATCTAAAATCCTCATATATTCCAATGAACTCCTTATAAAAGTCCCGATGTCTCAAAAACCTATCCACAATTTATCAACATCTCTTCCATTAGACCCAAATCTCATCAAAACACTAGCACTTAGTCTATCATCAAAAGTTAAAACCACTACTTCTAACCTAATACCCAACATAAGTTAAACAAGATAGGGTGTGTTGTTGCTAAATGATGCTAAGATTACTTAAGAATGAGAATATTTTTAACGATCACAGAAGATATAAGGTATTGTAGTATCAAGTGCTTAAAATCCAAGTTGGTGATGTTTTGGTAGCTACAACCAAAATCCAACGATGAACTTCTCTACGGTCATTCAAGACTCTAAAAGTTTGAGATTGTAATCAATGGTCTTACGTTGTGTATGGTTACTGTCCCCGTAAGTGGGGACAGTTGACAAAACAAATTAATCTTGTCCCCCTTGGTTATTTGGTTGATGTCCCCGTGTTTATGTCCCCTACCTCCGGAGGACAGGGACAAAGAATTTTGTTCCTTAGAAAACTGAAGCACAAAAATTCTTTGTCCCTGCCTTCGGAACAAAGACAAACGCTTCCTCCCAAATTACCCCTTTCCTCTGATATTTCGTTCTTGCTTCTCTCTCGCACGCCCTCCTTCTCATCTTCCAGATTCACTCCTCTCTCGCACGCTAGGCTTCTCTCTACGCTTCTCTATCGCATGCTGGGACTCTTCTTCCACTGGTAAGTTTTTGTTATTTGCTGGAAAAATGTCACTACCTTCGAAGGTCTCCATTTCTCTAGTTGCGCAAATTTGTTCCACCTGGTATTGTTCTTTTCTTTTTCTAGTCTGGAGTCGGAAATGGAGGATGTTTCTGTGAAATGGAGACCTTCGGATTGTTGGGTGTTTGTATATATGGATTTGTGATCTATGGAGACCTTCGACCATTAGTGGGGTTTGCAGATCTTGAATAGGATCATGTGGATTTTCGGTTGCAGCTCTTCATCTTGTTGGGTCTTCGGTTATTTTTTTTCTTATACTAGAATGCTGAGAGGTTTTTTGGGATATTTGTTATTGTAAAATTTGATGGGTTTTGGATCATTCTCTCATTTCCTTTCCAAACTTTTAACTTGTTTCTTTGTTTCTGTGTAGGAATCCTGGGTTGTTGTTAATCGGTGATAGGTTGCATTGTTTTCTGATTGAATCCGAGAACCTCATTAGTTATCTCCAAAGTGCTTCTTCTGTTTCTTTTCATAGGTAGGTATGTTTTTCTGAATTGAATATGCATTATGCTATCATGTTTTTGATTGTTTATGGGTACTTTGGATTATGCCTTGTGTTGTGTGAAGTATATATTGGAACTGCATTGTGTTATGTCGTTGTAATTAATTTAGATAGCAACCAATTATGTATGACATATGTAATGTGATGTTTATGCTTGGGTTTTGGTTGACAATTAGTAAAACAGTCCTTTTCATTATGTTGTGTAGAAGATAGCAGGAACGTATATTGCTTTTTTCCTTTGTTATTTCTGAGCAAAGGTTAACCGTGTCTAAGTTATATCAGAACCAAAAGTGCAAGAATAACTTGAATATTTTCCATATATGTTCTAAATTCAACTTATGAAAATCTACCTTAAAATCATACATTCATGTTCTAACCCAATTAGTTCCACCTCAACATCCCATGAAATTAATGGACCACCTCCTACTATATAGATTTGGCCAACCCACCAAAAAAAAAACATTAAAAATATTACAACTATTGGATGTTAATAAACACATTACAGGTAACAGAAGCCACACACTCCATATTAACAAATGAAAAAAATCACATATCAACAGAAAAAGCTCTAGCAATTAGCAATCATTTTTTCATAGGCGTGTAGAGAAATTTTAGTGTTCAACTTGAAAACTATTAGGGAGCAGCAACGAAAAGTAGCAAGGCAAATTACTTCGGAACTATGGGAAATTAGAATGTTTAATAGAAGAAAATCAATTACAGAAATATGATAATCTAAGACTAAAAGCAAAATGATGTTAGAATAATATCATGCCAAGGCTTATGTTGGAACCACTATTTGTTCCTTAGTTAAAATTTTACTCCTGAGAACAGAAAATGTACCTTAAATTGAAAGTAGTGATGAAATGAAAAGCATACATCCATGAATATGGTCATGTTCTACACAACCAAGCTATCTTAGCTAGAGTATGCAAAGGATGAAAACAAACAAGAAAAGATTAAGAGAAGAAAAAAAAGAATCTGCATATTCAAATGTTGTGTTGATTTGAAATAGAGGTATCCTAATCATAACTACCATACTTAATATTTGACGAACATTAATATTTAGAGGAATCGTAATCTACTATGCCTTACATCGCAAAGATGCCTCCCTGCCTATGGATTCTAAACCATATTGTCATCAGGTTATTGGGAAGCGTCAGTGTTTATCTTTTACTCGCTCTAATCCATCAGGTTTGCAGGCTGTTACAATTATACGTATAAATTTCCAGCTTATCCCAAACTATTGCATTTTGAATGCTTGTGAGGTTAGGCAATACAAGATAGATCCAAAAATACCTAATTGTGGTTGAGCCAATTTTTCAAAAGCAAGTTGCATGCCTTTCGAACTTGGGACCTTGTCTTGATAGCCACTGGTTTTGTAAATATTTTATGTATAGCTAGCTTCATTAAATATTTAAAATGACTCTTTCTTAGAAGTAAGGTCCTAATATATGACGAAAACTTCCAACCCTATATGAAATAGTTAACACAAAATTAGGGAATCCTATCAAGATGTTACATAGAAAATGGAGAAACAAGTGCAAATGCTCATATACACAGTTATTTATAACTATTATGTGAAATTCATGGTGATTAATAAGAAACTTGACAAATGCTCATATACACAGTCCTACCTCAAATACATTGCTTTCTTTAAAAATAGAGATTTTAGGAGATTGTAATGAAGATTATGTGATACTCATCAAGGTGGCCTAACTTTTTTGGTGAGGATATAAAAAAGCTTATTTTTTGCTAACTTTGAGTTGGATACAATAGAATACACTAATACCTATAATAAATGTCGTAGTTATTCATGCTTTTACTACTAGATTATAAAAGAATTTTCTCATATCTCATATTTGAACCTTTTATAGAGTGTATCATGTATATCTTAAAGCCTTTTCAACTAGCAATTAGGAAACATAAGTCCATACATGTCACAGTGGATTACTTTAAATAATGAGTGGAAGTAGAATCATACGTAACTATCACAAGAAAAATAGTCAAGAGTTTTCTAAGAAACTATGTAATGGCACATATGGAAATGAATTAGAATTGTGATAAATAATGTGGTCACAATTTATTTATGCAAGTTCTAGAAAACTTTATAAATCTTAGGGTATCACACAGAACTTTACATCAATAGCTCACCCACAGGCAAATAGCCTAATCAAAGTCACAAATAGACCTTTATTATAGGGCCTAAAGGGAAAAAATGGATTAGGAAAAAGGAGTTTAGGTAAATGAGCTATAACATATCCTTTAAAGATATAAGACAACTTTGAGGAAAAGTATAGGGAAAACTATCTTTAGCTTAGCTTTCAAAGTTGAAGTGCTAATCTTAATTGAATTGAAAATCAATAAAGATCAAGCTTACATGCTAGATCAGAGTGACATACTATTGAGTGTTGAATTAAAATTACTTGAAGAGTGTATAAATGAAGTAAATTTAAAGAATACAACTTGTTAACAACAAGTCAGGGCTTTCAATAGCAAAAGATCTAGAATATAGTTGATAAGGTAAGACAATTTTGTCTCTACCTTATAGACCCATAAAGAGTGAGAAATGTTGTCAAGTTTAGAATATTTAAACTTGAATGTTTAGATGGATCTAAAGTTCTAAGACTTGGAATAATCAAGATCTGAGACCATTTTATTAAGTATGGATTTTTATTCTAAGAGAGAAGGTTTAACATTACACAACATATTTAAAGGAAACTTCATCTTTCTCACTTCTTGCATCACTATCATTTTTAGCATTGTAGGTAGTTGATTTGTCTTTCTCTAATAAATCTACAAATTCATCTTCTTTTACCTCAACTTAGATTTATAGATGAAGGGTTTCTTAGATAAATCCTTCACCGACAATGAATCAACTGTAAGATTTCATATATGCTCTTGAAAAGATTATTTTAGCCTTGGAATCCACCAAGAAAGAGTGTAGCATATTATCATAATCTCGGGCTTCAACTGTCTTACTTTTGAGGAAAGCGGAATAAATATGTTGTTTAAATTTCTTCCTTCTGTAGTAGGCTTTTTTTTATTACATTAGGTATCCCGGCTTAGCCAGACTAATCCTAAGCCCCTATGACCCCACCCCAAGAGCCTAGAGGATGTAAATCTGGAACCCCAAGATCCCTCAGGTTCCTACGTAGCCTATATACTTCTGCGCACAAGGAATCTTCACATACTTGATTGGTCAACTGATGATTGATCACTGGCTCCCCCCTGCTCAGCATCAAGTTCCCATCAGCCCTCGGGTTCCCTAGTAGCTCCAACTCCCACACTGCCTCTAGAAGCGAGGCGTCCGTAATTGATCCGATTAAAGAGCTGTGCCCAGGGGGCTAGAAGATCATCAATAGGAACATGCCTATTTTCCCTCCTTTGGCGTGACTCGAACTCAAGACCTCCTAAAAAGGAGAGTCTTAAATGAGGAATCTGGACCAATTGATCCACCCCTCGTTGTCGAATGCCTTTTTTTTTGGCGATATAAGTTGGTGACTGAAAAAGAAAGCTACAGAGAACCTGATCCTTGATGGTTTCAACAGGAAGATAAGTTCAACTGGCCATAAAAACTAGCTATATAGGGACATAACAGCAAATAATGAATAATTAAAATAATGAAGATAATTATCAATTGGAGGGACGGTTGACCATAGATCGATAAGATAATGAACTTGTGATTACTCTACTAATTAAAATTAAGGTTATACATACTGAATTTTTTTAGACTTTATGTTTAACGGAATTTTTTATTGAGTGACTATTTTAATATACTTATTTACCAATCATAGCATGCAATATCATAACTGTAACTCATTGTGGAAAATTTTATTTCTATTTTGGTCTAGGTATGTAAAAACACGACTTCAAGTATTTTAGTAATTTTGATTCATCCGATTGTTTTTGTTATTAGCAAGCTAATTGAAATATCACATTACTGGTACGTCACCATAAAAAAGATAATAGTGTATTGTTGCATGACTTTCAATCCAATAAACAATTTCTTAGCATATACATATATAGGCGTAGAACTTGCAACATTATATTTGTTTGAAAGATGTAAAAGAATTTTAATTATAGTTAAATTAAATTGTAGTTACAACGAGTTCAAAGCTGTAAGATTACAATCATATTGCAATATGACTCAAGAACAAAATCTCCCCAAGAAAGATAGTATGACTATCTGTATAATAGACAACAATAAGAAACAATTATAGACAGCACTGAAACCTCTCCGCTCTTATTGCCATATGATTACTTTTATCTAAAAGAGACCTATTAATTGGATCAGTTTCGTATTACACCAAATGAAACCTCTATATGTGTTTCGAGATCATAGGAACTGTGGTTCCGATATACAATTGGGTAGGAGGTGATAATGTTCCAACTATGGATGCTCCCTTTCATCATTGGTAGTCTGATGAAACTAAATGGAGGACAGGATGGTTTCAGTCGTATCGATCTCACTGTCAAGTCGTAATCCAGGCACTGCCACAAGATCTCACCATAAACTCCTCATGTTCTTGAGTCAGATTTATTGCGATTTGAGTAAAGTTATAGCTTCTATCTGTTCTTAATTTCAATTTAGTCACTTCTGCTACTAAACCACTTAAACATCACCAATAATTCAACGGTTCAATAAAAATGTCTAAAAATTCAGTAATTTACATTTTTCTGGTATATATCAAATATAAAAATACAGATTACTTAAGATATTAGGTTCAACCTATAAGCTAATTATTCCCGCTCTAACTAAAATTATCTTATCAATATAAAAGTATATATTGCCAAAACTCCATAGTTTCCCTACGGAGTGAGTACCTGTATATATCTATAGCTATCTCCTAGCTACAGCTTTATTTGTTCTGCATGAAGTCTATTCTTGTTCGCAGTTCTCGGTCATATTGTGAGTGCGTATTCGTCATTAATATCTTACATATTATTTCTCTTTTTCCCTACAAGATCGTTCCCGTTCACAACTTTAGAATGTAGCGAAGTATAAGATCCCAAGGCGCAGCTAGATCATATCCACAACAATAAATAATAAAGGAAACCATACTCATGCATGCTAGTGAAGTTGAGCCAACAAGTGCAACATAGCAGTTGGCTGGTTGTTTCGTTCAAACTGTTTATTTTGTACAAGTCTTTAGATAAATTGCTTGCCTAGGAAGTGTTTTAGATTGAGTTGAAACACAGTCATCTTGCACTGAAACATAAACTGCTCGTGTTATCAAACTTTAAGAAAACTTGAGTGAAGCTCTCAAAGGAAAAGGGTACTTTTCAAGTTTAATATGATTAGTTGTTATCACACAAAGCCTATTGCTAACAACAATAACTCTCGAGATAAAGCATCTGCTTCTGATTCACCGCCAAGTGTAAAACATTATCAAAGATACCTGAAGCCATGTTGGATAATACAAGCATCAACCTAATTTTTAATTTTTTGACAGCTAACGATAACATTTTCATCAATTTGCTTTTGTTGACAGTCAACATCAACTAATTAAGTTGACTTACCTGTTACATTCCTCAAGCATGATGTGGAACTTTTGATTAATAGCCATTAAAATAATTGGTGTAGCGGAGATAAGATGTTTCCTTAAATTTATAGGAATCCGTACTTCTTTTATTAAATATTCAGATTATTGATCTCACGTTAACAGGCAAAATGCATCTTTTAACCATATATAGGCATGGTCATGAGCATTAATAATATTTTGCTGGCTCTCATACAATGCATATTTTTCTTTTAAAAATTCTTGCATCTCATCAACCCTTTTATACCAGTAAATTTTGAGTTATGCTAAATTATATCAAATAAATTAAAATATAAGCGATACATTAAATATATTTTATTTTAATTTTAATTTTATAAAATTAAATATCACGATTTATAATATGTATGCGTGTGTACGCGCAAATGTGTTGTGCTAATTAATGAGAAAACTTAATTGTACACAACTTTTGTTGCTCTAAAAAATTTAATAGTTGAAATCATGATTTGAAAACTTGTGCACGCATTACTAATTATTTCATGTACTATCAATAATTTTTTTAAAAAATATTTGACAGGAAGTTATATTTTATAAATTTGTAAAATCATAGAAAATGAAAAGCATATCTAAATGTCACTAAATTTTGTAATGTATACTCACATGCCTGGCATTCTTTGAACGTTGATTCTTAATCTTAATTATAATGATCCAGACACCAGGAACTAAGTAGAACTCTTCTGTAAACTCGTTAAGCGCTAATAAGTGATGCCATCACGGCTAAAAATGCATTGGCTTTATTTTAAAATCTATCAGACCAAGAATACTTGACTATTATAACTCATCTAATCAAGTTGGTATACAAGTTTTTACGTGAAGAAAATGGCATTAACATTTTGTAAACAGCCTTGCGCACAGCTTGGTACATGAACATTTTGTAAACAGCCTTGCGCACAGCTTGGTACTTCCGAGTGGCAGCTTTTTATTTTTTTTGTTAAATCAAAAAATTTTATACAGATCTAAATAAATGTATAATTTTAGAGACTACTCAATGAGTGGTCTCTTAAGACACTAGAACAAACTATCTTGTCCAAAGCACTTGTTGAATAAAGGAGCTTGGTTACACAAGGGGACGTACGGAAATAAAAACATAGAGGCTCCAAAACTCCTTACATCTCACCCTCCAATCCAAACCAAATCAACACACCAATGTTTCAACCTTAGAACCCAACTGTGACCAGACATATGTTGTTGGACCCCGAACTTTTCTTGATGAATTAAGCATGATTTACATGACTTATGAGGTTTGATGGATTAATTTTTGGAGCTAATTATCTATGT
>JANIJF010000211.1:29932736-29945829 GCA_024520955.1 Erythroxylum bequaertii | reverse complement strand
GATCGGCAGTGCAGTAGAAAGGAAGACAAACAGGCTAAGATCAGTCAGCAGTATATAAATCAGTAAGAAAAGAAGGGTGGATCGGTCGGTCGAACAAAAAAGAGACGGACCGATCTCCAGTTTCCCTATCTCTTAGCCTTAGCCATGACATTTCGCCGATCACCCCTTTTCACTCCAGTCAGTTTCCATATATTAATCAAGAACAACAGAACATTCTCCCTAATTACTTTAGAGTGATGAATCCTATTTTGATCATTCAATTATTTCCATATAGTTCATGCTACATCTAATGACTACCGTTTAAACGACATTTGATAAAATAGATCACGAGTAGTATCAAAACATAGCAATCCCCATACAAGATAACTTTGATGATCTCAAGTCAAAGGATCACTTATACAATCATCTTAATGAGAATTCTATAGACATATAAGTAATGTTCTAAATGAATTTCTCATATCGGGTTTGTTCAGTAAACTTGTTTTTTAGCAAGCACCCACACGTTTGTTTAAGTATTTTTATACTTTAGCCTATGAGATCGACTGCTTCCTTTATAAGGAAAAACAAAACGTATGCTAGTCTTTTTTCCGTTCTATTAATGTTCAATTTTAATAGAACAATGACTATGAACATTTAGGAATAATACATATATGAAATATGGATCTCATAATTATAATCTCATTATAATTTCATTTGCAATGTATAATTATCTCATGGACTTTATCATATGCATCTAAACATGTATAAAATAAAGAATGTCTTTAAATAATTTGTCACTAAACTACAACCAAAATGATTGGCTGTAGGGCATAAACCTACAGTTCTTTTAGTTGTAGGGCATAAACCAACAGTTCTACTCATATCTTATTGTCAACTTCTAATCTCAAGCCCCATAACATCAAAGCATCATATACACTAGCTTCAAAAACCAACCATTACAGTTGAGGTTCTCAGGGCTTCTAAGTTTATAATTTTTTGAGTTTAAAGATTATTGAAATTTCCAAATTATATGAACATATTCACTTTAATTTTATGAATTTCTAAAATTCTGAATCATTGTAATTTTAGGTTTGCAACTGTAGCAATTTCAATTCCAAAATTTAGTACCAATTACAAGTAAATAATTTAATTAAATCTAAGAATTAAAGATTATTTTGATACCACTCTTAAGAATCAAGACATTATTCGATCTTGACCACAACAGAATAGTTACAAAATTTTTAGTATTTTAATTTCACAAAAACTAAGATTTAATTCTATAAAATGATTAACAATTAAATCATAATAAAACATAAATCTTAATTCATACCTTATTCTCAATGCTTGATTATATTCTTGTCATATCTTTCAAATCGTTTTCAAAATCTATCAATCTCAACTACTTTAGTCACACAAATATCCAGTCTCTAAAGATATCTACATAATAGGTTGGGATAACGCTATAACTCTTACAAAGAGACTAAGCAATAAGTGTTAGCTTCATTAGAGCTTAAACCTATTTATAACAAGTTTTGACCATTTTAGTAATTTAACTAAAATTAAATTCTAATTTCAATTAAACTTTAATTAGAATTACAAATAATTCTAATTAAATACCAATTATGCCCAAATAAAATCTAATATTTTATATTTATTCTTATTCATTAAATATCTCATATTTAATCATAGAGTTTCTCAAACTTTACAATCAATTTCAACTTGATCAAAATATCTTTAATCTCTTTAAATCGTTCTTTACGTGAGACTCGTTAAATTCTTAAATATATTGGCAATGATTATAAATTATAATTATAATTAAAAAATTTAAAAATTCTTTTAATTTATCTTTAATTTTCAATTAAACAATTTATAATAATAGAAAATGTAATTAATATCTACTATATTTTGCATCCAATCATATTGATTCTTTATTATTAGCTATTAATTCAATTAATGATATTTGGAAACTATTTACAAAACATTGTTCTATCTTGGCTAAGAATTTTCTAAATCAATACAAATCGAGAATAACAAAACATTTTTCTTAGTTACTTTAAGGTGATGAATCTTATCTTGATCAATCACCTACCTCCGTATAGTTCATACTACATCCAATTACTACCAAATGCGCTACTCATAATTAGAATATGTCATAAGTAGTATCAAAATATAAAAATTCATATACAAGATAGCTTTGGTAACCTTAAGTTAAATGATTAATTATATATTCATCACAATGAAAATTTCATAGACATACAAGTAATGCTTCAAATGGATTTCTTATATCAAGTCAGTTTGGTAAATTGTTCTCTAACACCTACACGTTTGTTTATCTCTACTTTAGTCTATGAGATTGACTACTTCTTTCATAAAGAAAAATATAATGTGTGATAGCCTTTTTTTATGTTTTATGAATATCCAATCTTAATAAAACAATAACTAAAAATAATACATAAATATAATATGAATCTCATAATTATAATTTCGTTGTAATGTATAATTATGTCATAAAATTTATTATATATATCGTATATATTAAATAGAAATTTGGTTAGTATCCTACTTCGCAGTCTCACTTTTCGTTGACCAAGCGCTGACTTCACACTTTTCTCAAATGACTATTGTATACTCTCGCACCTAGAATCCCGAAAAGAGGACTTAAGGGTATTTGTGTAAATTGCTTTGAAGTTGTTATAGTCCAGGGAAATACTTATTCCCGCTAATTTTGATCAAATTTTAGCGCCATAAATAAAACCCGCAAATTCAGAGTCCACAGTCCACACTCGCTTTTTTTTTTTTTTGATAATTAGTCCACACTCGCATTTCAATGCTCTAGTCCTCTTTTTTCTTTTCTCTTTTTTCATATTCTGTTTGCCGTTGCCTCCATTGAATCTCTAATCTAATAGCACAAGTAAACCTTAGGTCTTCTTGTATTTGTAGAAATGGCGGGGCAATCTAACTGCCAACTTTCGGTCTTTTCTCCTGAAGAGGTCTGTTTGCATGTGCGCAATTCATAATTAAATGAAACTACTTTGTACAAGATTCTGTATGTTCTTGCTTGAAAATGCATTGGGTCTTTTTTACCCAGATCGAGTTCATGGCAGAAGATGAATTGGTGGAGATTGTTCCCAATCTCAGGATGGATTCTCTCAATTTTATCTGTGTAATTCTCTGGCTTTCCCTCTCTATCTCTCTAATTATTTTGTCTCAGTTCTCTAAATATATATTTATGTAATGGATTACGTTGATTATGTACTGACTTGGTATGGTTGCAGGGCGATTATGGTCCATTTTATCCGCAAATAGCGACTCAAGTGCCGCTGTGGTTAGCGGTGGCTTTAAAGAAGCGAGGGAAATGCACTATTAGGCCTCCGCAGTGGATGTCAATTGGTGGGTGTCTGCTATAACACCCACATATGAGCTCCATTGAATGGATGTCACTTTTTCTTGTGTGAACTTGAATAGTGTAGTCTCATATCATAGAGATTAGTTGTAGTTAAAGGTTTGCCTCTACAAGCCTGCCAGGGTTCTTCTTCTGTTGGGGCTGTTATCCTTTTAGTGAAAATTGAACTGCTTAAACAAAGGACCCTTTTATCTAAAGAGTTGTGAATTCCTTTGAGTGTTTGATTGGTCAGTAAAAGAAATCCATTAATCATTTCACTTCTCAATTTTCAGTTGAGAACATATGTTTACCAATCACGCACTTCTTATAATGGGTTACCAACAACTCCATCTTCAACCTTGAAAATTAGTTTCTTGTTTTTTCTTTTTAAATTAGTCGTAGCTGTTCATGTCAATGCTATGCATTGCTCTGGGCGTTCTTTGCTTTTTTGTTGTTTCATGAAACAGTTTATGATTTCAATTCCTAATGTGTACTTCCAATTGTTTTATATTGTTCCTGCTAGAAAGCAAATTGTAAACTTTAATCTTTCTCACCATTCTACATGCTTTAGAAAACTTGACTCAGGTTTTGGAAGGTGAACGAGATTCTCATGCATTTCAGCCATTACCCTTCCATTACGTGGAAATCTCAAGACTCCTTTTTGACCAGTAACTGCTAAACTATTATCACTTGATTGTGAAATTCACAACCGGAAAAATTCAAATAATAAAATTTTTGTTCTTGATGGCAGTGCACGTGATGACATTCCTGACATTTACATGGTGAGCTTAAAGATTCAGCAGGTCCCATTTAGTGCTTATGTATGTTTGCTAAGAGTTCCTTTTGATTCTTTTTATAGGTTCGATCATTGATTGAGGACATTAGGGATGTAAGGTTTCATAAAGTGGAGACTAACTTGGAAAAATTTACTGCATCTTCAGTGACGGTATGCTTTTTAAACTCTCAAATCCTATTAATTTTTTTTTTGTTGATGTAGATCATTGTCATTAGAATGTGCTTATAGGTGTTAGAATTGCTTTATGTATACTTTATAAGTCTCATGTAAAGAAATTTTATGCCTTATTCAAAATGAAGAACTCTGCTAGAAGTGCAAGGAACATGTCTTCTATTTGTTATCATTAGCCTCTATTGAAGTAAAACTTTAGTCAAACAATTTAACAAAGAGACCATATACTAAGACAATAAGATTTAAAGTTTTGGGTGTCGGCATCATACAACTATTGGAGGAAGAATATTTCTCTTATTAATCTTTTCTTTATAGTAGATGAAATTAGGATATTTAGGTAAATTGACTAAATAAATCCACCAAAATAACTGTCAATGAATATTAGTTAGCAAGTCTATGATCCCCACATCCAATCGATGACTAAAGCTCCTCGAATGCATTGTTGAGAATTTAAGTTTATCTACTTTCTGTGGTCTGAATCATTATGGTGCCCAAGATAAGTGATTAAGAAGCAATGATAAGAAAAAGATGGGATGTTTGTTAAAATAATTGCAGATAGACTACTGAATCAAATTTCTTCCTCAAATGGTAGTTACATGCTAAATCATTGAAATGCTAATGGGTAGGGTACTAGGGATATATTTATTGATGGCGTGATAGAACTATAGATAGGAAAGTGAAATTTTATTTGCAAGTTTAAGGCAAGAATCTTAAGTACTCAAGGATGTTATTTGGAGTTGATGATCTCAAAATAAAACCAGCAACAAGTTTTTAAACACTTAAAGATAATAACCAACTCCTAAAACTTAGAGAAACGAACTAAATGGTGTTGAAGAAGGGAGAAGTAGCAGCTTTAGTTGAGAAGTGCTAAAGAGTCGAAAGTGGCTGCTTCAGAGGATCTGAAGAGTAGACAAGTGGAGCACCCAAAAAGTGATATAAGTTGACTTGGTCAATTGCCTTGTGCTTCCCACATGATTTTTTTGATTTCCTTCTAATATAGGTGCATAAGGAATGTGTCATATTAGTGCATCCCTTGAAAAGTTGCCTTGTCCTTGAGACAAAAGTAAGAAAATTGTTCGGCCATGAGATTATAACTCTCCCAACTAGCTTCTTTAAAAGGACGATTTGCCCATTGAACAAGTAATTCTAAAGAATGAGTACTAGCTTTACTAATCCATCTATGAGATAGAATCTTTTCTGAAGGTAAGGTGAGCTCATAATCAACATTAATTGGAAGTGGCAATGAAGGAGTTGCAACTTGTTGTCCATATGCTGGTTGAAGAAAAGAGCCGTGGAATATTGGATGGACTTTGTAAGATTCAGGAAGCTCCAATTCATAGGCCATTGGTCCTATTGGTCAAACAATCCTGTATGGTCCAAAAAATCGAGGGACAATTATTCATACCTGCAGCGAGCCAAAGGTTGTTAACAATATGGCTGCAAATGTAGTAGAGTCCCCCAACCTGAAAAGTTGGATCCCTCTGATGCAGTTCAACTTGCTTTTTCATCCTAGTTTGAGCTTTTAAGAGATTTTTCTTAAGGATCTTGAGCATAACATTGCATGTCAGAAATTGTTCCTTAAGCTTAGCAATGCATGTTTCACCAATAACAAAAGGAAAAACGGTAGGAGGGTTTCTTCCATAAACCAACTTAAATGGAGTTGTTATGGTTGAAGTATGGAACCTCGTATTAAAGGAGAATTTTGCCCATAGTAAAAAATGACCCCAAGAATGTGGTTACTCTTGAGCAACTCACCTCAGACAAGTTTCTAAGCACCTATCGACAACTTTTGTTTGCCGATTAGATTAAGAATGATATAAAGTATTCATCTTTAGTTTAGTATTGCTAAATCTAAAAAGCTTTTACCAAAGACACTAAGAAAGATCACATTCCCATTAGACAGAATTGATTGAAGAATACCAAAGAAACGGACAATTTCTTTGCAAAAGAAATTACTAATTGACTTGGCAATATAAGGCTGAGAAATTGCGATAAAATGAAAATATTTGCTAAGGTAGTCTACAACCAACAAAATAGTGTCATAGCCTCCAAATTTGGAAAGTCCTACAATGAAATCCAACAATATATCCTCCCATATTCTTTC
Source organism: Erythroxylum bequaertii (assembly GCA_024520955.1). NCBI lineage: Eukaryota > Viridiplantae > Streptophyta > Magnoliopsida > Malpighiales > Erythroxylaceae > Erythroxylum > Erythroxylum bequaertii. Next base: position 29,939,397 of record JANIJF010000211.1, on the reverse strand, counting down.
TAGTATGTGCTATGGTTATAAAAGACCAACAATAATAGACAAGCAATTTTGAACCTAGGTTTTGAAGTCTTGCTTCATTGGTGGCCGGAAAAAATTGAAAGAAAGATGCTTCAAGGTCTTTAAATATCCACCAGGCCTGCAATAACTATGGCATAAGATTCTAAGAGAAGCTGTCAACAAAGAGAAGGCTCATTTGGAATAACTATAACACTCTTTGAAATAGAGCTTATGATTCACCATCTGAAAATCCAATTGAGGGGAAGGATTTTGGCGAATGGCTTTAATAATTGCACAAGTAAACAAATCTGATTGAAGGGCGTCACTTCAATTGGAAAAATCCAACAAGATGGGAAGTGCAAGAGCAAAAAATTCAGCATATTGTAGCTTCTTGACAACAAGTTAGCCCCTAAATTATCTTTCCCTGCCTTATACACAATTATTAAGTTGAAAAGTAAAAATTTCATAAGAAGCCATTACTATCCGTTAGTGGTAATACATTCGCTGAGGAGATATCCAAGTCTATAATGATCTATTCGGAAAAAGAAATGGCATTCCAAAAGATAATGTTTCCATTTTTGCAAGGCTAAGACAAGAGAAGCAATTCACAATCATAATTAGATTTAAATCGGTTTGAAAAGGAAAATCCTTACTAAAATAAGTTATAGGATGCTCAAATTGTAGGATTATAGCTCCAATTCCTTTTGAAGAATCATCACACTCCACCATGAATGTTTGACTGAAATTCGGTAGTCAGAGGTCTGGTATTATGGTCAATGCCAGCTAGAGCTATCGGGAAGCCTTCTATACTATTGGAGACTAGTGAAAAGCTTTCTTCTTAGCGAGATTAGTTAGTGGTTGGGCTATCATTCTGTAACTCTGCACAAACTTGCAGTAGTAGCTTGTTAATAAAAAAAAACCTCATAACTATTTAACATTGGTCGGTATCATCCACTTTTAAACTGCTTGAATCTTATCTTGATCGATAGAACTTCTTTGGTTGAAACCACATGTCCTAAAAATGAAATTTTGGTTTGACCAAATAAATATTTAGACGCCTTAGCATAGTAGTGGTTATCTTGGAGAAGGTGTAAGGTAAGTTGTAGATGATTAAGATGTTGCTCAAAAGATGGACTCTATACTAGGATGTTGTCAAAGAATATATGAATGAATTTTTGCAAATATGGTTGGAATAGATCATTCATTGCAGATTGGAAGATGGATGGAGCATTGGTAAGCCCAAATTCATCATGGCTTGAGTGGGTGTGGAAAGCAGTTTTGTGGATGTCTGTAGGGTTGATGCGTATCTAGTGATAACCTGAACGTAAATCAATTTTGGAAATGGTGCTATGTAATTTGTCAAGAAGCTCATTGACGTTTGGGATTGAGTATTTGTCTAGAATGATGGTTTGGTATAGGCTTCTATAATTAATACACATACGCAAGTGTTGTCTTTCTTTTTAACAAGGAGAATAGGGCTTGCAAAAGGGTTGGTATTAGGTCTATCAAAACTTGATTTAAACAATTCCAAGAATTGCTTCTCAATTTCAGATTTTTAAAAGTAAGGTTAATGATATGGATGGATGTTTGGTGGCTTTGAATTGGGGAGTAGAGAAATGGAGTGAGTGTGGTGGTTATAAGTTGGAAGGATATCGAATTCTTCGAAAATCATTTCAAAAGTTTGAAGCAATTTTTGAATTTGAAGAGGAGGATCACCTAGAAATTCAGCTTCTTTAAAGAGATGTTGGAAGGCTAGCCACACATCTGACTTTTGTGGCACCCCTTGGAGCTTACATCGCTTCCTATTGAGATTAAAAATTAGAAACATTTCATTCCAGTTGGCCTGCATTGTATTTAAGGAAACAGTTCATTTAATTCCCATCACCAAATCTGCGCCACCTATTGAAAAGGGATAATAATCTTGAGTGATGGTGAGTCCTTGTAATTGAATAGCAAGGCTTTGGCAAAGATGATTGTAGCAAATTATCTCTCTATCGTCGATTCGGACTTTGAATTAGGGAACAAATTAAATAAGTAGTTGTAATCCTTCCACAATTTTTTCATAGACAAAATTGTGGGTTGATCCACGATCGACCAAAATCAATATTGAGCGTCCTCCTAGAGTCCCTTTAAGCTATGCCATGGAGCTAAAATTCTTACACAGAATGGCATGGAAGGAGATTTCAGCTAGATCAGCCGCAATTAGTTCCTGGTCACTGTTGTCATCTGGCGCGTCCACAATTGGTTCGTTGCCATCTTCAAGTTCTAGAAGGGTGAGTGACGCTATCTTGCAATGATGACTAGTTACAAACTTCTCATTGCAACTAAAACAGGCCCTGTAAGATGCGATTTTGCCTCTTAAGGTCCCACATACAAGTTTGAAGGTGAAGGCTTGGCTATGTAGGAGCCATGGTCTATAATGCGGGCTGATTTCCAATTGGATTGAAATAAGCTTCACGTAAAAAAGTAGTTGGAGATAGGTTGGGCCTTGACGAATATAGCCCTTGGAAGCCTTTAGACCCAAGATTGAATCCCACTTTTTGCTCGAATTCCATGGCAAGGCTCACTGCCTTTTTCATAGTCTTGGGTTTGTGAATTCGTACATTGGGCTTGAGTTCTTTTTAACTCATTAAGGAACACACTTAGAAGCCAATGTTTGGGCCAAGCTTTGACATGAGCAAACCGTTTGGCAAACTTCTGGAAATATTCTTGGCCCATGCCCAATCGTTGTTATATGTTGCAAAGATGGTCATCAAGGTTTTGGAACTCAGCAGGACCGTAATTCTCTTCTAGGGCTCTAACAAGTTCGCCCAATGTACTAGAGTGCATTCACTATTGATCCATGCAGAAAGATCAAGTGCATCGCCTTTTTACATAGGAGTGATGTCTATCTTCAGAGTCTAGATCTCCTATCCAATATTATGGTGTCTTATTGTGTCCAATAAATCTCAGCCGTTTATTTATGTGGGTCCATGCGGGGCCCACGTGGGGTCCACAAAATAAATGACTGAGATTTCATGAGACAGAATAAGACAGAGTAAAACTGGACAGAGGATCTGGTCTGATTTTTGTTGCCTTTAACTGGAGCTGCGACAGAGATTTGTTTCGTACGTAATTCACAAGGCTATTTTGGACATTTTTAGTTCCTGTCTTACCGATAAGAATTTTTGTACCTTAATTTTAGAAAGAATAAAAAATTTTGTCCTTGTCCTCTGAAGATGAAATAAAAAAAAGTGAGGATGACAAGTAAACAAGACGGAGTACAAAACTTTTCTATCCTTATCATCCGTTCTCATCTTTAAAGACGCTAACCAAACACAGGATTAAAGTTCTGCTTAGTTGAACTGAATAGCAGGCAGCGAGTACGAATGAGGAGGTAAGAGACAAGAGTATGACAGAGCTATCTTGTCAACATCGACATGGAACAGCATTATTTAATTTTATAAAAACCTAAAATAATACCAAAATTATAGTACAGTAATAACAACATCGATAAATTAGCTCTTTATAAGTGGTCGAGTTGATGGGATGAGATTACGAGGCCAGCAAGTCTTGTATTTAAATTTTTTAAATTACGTTCTTTCAATCGAACCTGTTGTACAGAATTTGTCTAGTACGTAATACTTAGTTGACATAATTTATAGACTATTGCGTCGATTTAAAGATTTACTTAGTACGTATTTAAAGGATAACTACTACGAGTTCTTCGGTTTAAAAAAAACATTGATAATTGACATTTTTAATAGTAAATTAACATATTTGTTCTTACTATATTTATTATAATTTTGTTAATTACTATTATTAAACAATAAAATTATTTTTGTATTTTTACTAATTTTTAATCCTGCTCGACAAATGGTGGCATTCCGGACACGATCGAATTGCCTTACAATAAAAATTTAGCCCACACTCGGAGTAGAATGATTTTACCAATCATTGTTTTCTCTTTTCAACATGCGCGTGTTATGGATGCTACGAACATCATCAACATCATTAACCGTGGATCACGCGATATTCTCGTAACACAGAGATGCGACTGAAACGATCAGCGGTTCACACATCCTACATGACAGCAGCTTACGTACATAACAGTGCTCTGTCAAGCGGACGTGCAAAAGCAGAACCTTTAGCACATGCAAGCCGGTCAGAAACACTCCGGGTGGTCCTGCAGCTGCATGTGGAATGTTCCAAGGGGTCACTATATCCCGTCTACTACGATACAGCCAGGATCTCACCCTTTTTATCATAGCACCATTGGAGTGAAACACGGACATATGGACCTTTCTAGGATTTGTTTTATGCGTAATAATTAAAAGATATAAAGTTTTGATAGACTACCAAATCAATCCCATTTACTGTTTAGTAGACTCCAGCTCCCAATCTATATATTTCAACCTCCCTTCAACTAGCACATGACAAGTTCGCGCTATAGTCTCCTCGGTGAAGAAGGGAGGAAGCTATAATTCCAAAATCCACGTCAAATTGCCAGAAAGCACAACTTTTCCACAAAGAAAGATTAACTAAATCCAAATAAACTATAAAACGATGGTGCGTGTAAAAGTTAGACCTGAATGCTGGCCTTCATATAGACAAAGAGACTATGAGAAGGAATCATCAATCCCTTTTCATAAATATAGAGCACTCATTAATCACATCCTCTGCTCAAATTCTCTGCATTGTATGCTCCACTGAGGCTCACATCTGGCCTAATAATGCAGTACAGATTTCATAAAGAAATGGGTAGATGCAAATAAATCGAAGATTCACCACTATTTGCTTCAGCATCATTGTAAATGTGTACCATGCTACAAATCATTGATAAAAGTTTTGAGGAAGAAGACTTTTATTCTTGAAATTTTGATGTGATCAATTTATGATCTCTCTCAGAAATCTAAATACTACAAAAACTGATCGACTATGGCACCCGTATTTTATAATAGTCATACAAGAAGTGACGGAATTCTTCTCATACCAATCACCTGGGATCATCAAATCAGCCGAATGATCCTGTCTCAACTTTATCATCTCCAGACAATCCCGCCAATTATAGTCTTCCAGTGGCCTCAATGTCTATCTATCTCAGCGGTATCAACGCGCCTCCTGATTAAGAACAAAAGCTGGCTTCTCTACTTTGCGTACTCTGTACTAAAAAGGAGTAAAAGAAAGCGAAGCAAATCACACTTGATGGACATATTCTATCGGCTAAAGCAGATTCTTGGACAAGATTTTACAAGGAGAACAGGAGAAACCTTTAGCTGGTTGAGCTATAGATACCTCAAGAAACTTCATCCTGACCTTTCAGAGAGCATCCTTCCCAATATTCTGTTGACCAAACCCATATCTGAAGTTGCCAGATTGACTCTGCATCAAAATTTCCAAATTACACCACAAATACAAAATGTCCATTCTAAAGTTTTCCCGTTTTCAATCAACCAATACAACAATAAGTCTTGAACACATTTCCATGATTATAAAACCTGAAATTGTACTCTACGAAGCCCCTGCCTATTCGAATCTGAAATGACATTCAAAACCCATAATCGATAATAAGATGCTATCCACTAAATCCAAACGAAGTTTCCATAAAAGGAGGAAAAGAAGTCGTATGAAGAATTTGACTAAACCTTGGACACAGCTTCAGCTATGAACTGCACAGTTTCGATCTCGTCCGATGTTCCGTCTGTAACCGCCATACAATCCCTCGGAGTTTCGAACAAGGAGAGCGAGAACTGCTTACGAACAACGCCAACGTCGAAATAAATAACACCTGAGCTGGGTACGTCGACCCTAATCCCTTTCACCGGAAACCAAAGAAACAACTCCTGCGCCGAAATCCCCGACAACGCACCGATCTGTCCGTAGCTCAAAGTCCCAGAAACATTCCTGTCGTAATGCAATTCGTTCTCGAACTTGGCGTTGCAGGCCTGATCCAGGTGTACCTCGAACCGACCAGTATCGTCGACGAAAAATTCCCTTATGCCCTTTGGCAATAGACCCATGGGCAACCCGTGATCCTTCAGGGTCTCGTAGATTGACTCTTGCTCTACCGAGCCTACACATTCCGGTATTGCGATCACCAATGAAACAACAAACCAGAGTAATGGCACCAGAGAAAACATGATGCTTTGCTTCTGGCAGTGAGAGTGTCTAGGTGGGTAAAACAAGAATTAAATGAAGCAAGTTTCCGAGGTGCTGCTTGTGTTATGTTCTGATTGAAATCAAGGGTTAGGGTTTAAGGGTTGTTCCAGAGAGACACAGAGATGAGAAAGAAATGGAAAACTCGGCAGAAGGAGACAGTTTGTGCCAGCGCGAGTACAGAGAGGATGACGAGAATTATCAATTATTGGTAGTGAATGTGGGGTCTAGTATTTTTTGGAGTTTTCACTCTCTGTTATCACAGTACAGATCATCTGTCCAAGATTGTCATTTCCAATTCTATCCAACCTTTAAATGAAATTATTATTATTATTATTATTATTATTATTATAAATCTTATATATAATTTATTGTAAGATTTATTAATGTTATTTTGTAATTGTTATCAAAACTGCGGGCTCCTGACAGAGATGGCCAAGCTTGCGAGGGCTCGGCTACTCTACTTCTTGTATTTAAAGTTATTTGTGTATCCACTCCAATGATACTATTGTTCCGTACCCTTAAGGAA
>JANIJF010000211.1:29895190-29906325 GCA_024520955.1 Erythroxylum bequaertii | reverse complement strand
TAAACTCAACAACAACATTCTATCAATGTCATGGAAAACTTATCTATAACATTTTTAAAATGTTACAAAATTCATATTTACTACATGTTAATGATGTTGCAAAAAGTTAATATATAACAATTCAAAAATGTTACAAATAGCTAATTACTAACATTTATAAAATATAATATAAACTCATTTGTAGCTAATCATAGGGGATTATTACGCCTCAAATAATCCATAATTATACATGAATTTCTGATGTTAATAGTTCCTGGTTAATCAATACAAGTTCATATACAAAACCCAGGCTTTCCTTCCATTCACACAAATTCTTCTATATTTAAGCAGAAGATAAAAATTTAAAAACATTTTGATGACTTACCTGGACGGATGGACAATCGAAGATGACGGATGATGAACCACGAAAAATAGTGAATTAATTGTGAAATTGGCCCTGGTTCGAATAAGTTAAGCCATCAGAAGAAATAAATAACCTTAAACCAAAAGAATAAAGAGCTTTAAACCAAAAGGTGTTTCACACAAATTAGCAATTCTTGAATAAGACTTGGTATCCATAGAATTGAGATAAGAAAAAATTTCTTTTATGATAGTATATGGAGTAATATATGAAAGTAGCATATATTACATAATAATTGAATTTGCACAATTTTACCCATCCTTGTTGATATCTTATATTTAAGTTTTTTCAGGTAAAAGTTTAAGCGATGCTCCAACTCTCTCTATATTGAAAATCTTTTTGTGAAATGAGTTACTTAAAGGTATTTGGAGACTTGATGGATAAGAATACAAATTGTTAGTAGGTAGTTAACTTCTTAAATCACTAAGTTCACTATTAAATAAAAGAAACATGTTAAAAGTGAAGCTAAGGCACCTCACCCACTAATATTGCAAAGTTTAAGAACACATTTTAAAGCAACAATTCCCATAACTTTAAAATTATGGGATTTAGTACTAACAAACCAAATAATTCAAAAAATTCTCCAAAAAACCAAATGTCAATTAACCAAGTCTCACCAATATCTAAAAAAATAGTCCAGAATATCCTTAAGAGTCATTTCATCGAACACTTTATATGCAAACTGAATTCACCCCTAAGTAATAACAAAAGCACTATATTTTTCCATTATTCACCAACAAAAGTACAATGAAACAAAAAATGAACCAACCATAATTGAAAAAACGTAGAATACTCAAACCACATCAACAAAATATTCTTAAGAGACATTTCATCGAACATTTCATATACAAACCAAATTCATCTCACAAATATTAACAAATGCATTGTATTTTTCCATTATTCACCAACATAAATACATTGAAGCTAAAAAATTAACCAACCACAGTTGAAAAAAACGCAAAAATACTTAAACCACATCAACAAAATATCCCCAAGAGACATTTCATCGAACACTTCATATGGAAACTGAATTCATCCCTAAGTATTAACAAAAACATTGTATTTTTCCATTATTCACCAACATAAACACATCGAAATTAAAAATGAACCAACCATAGTCCAAAAAAATGCAGAGTACTCAAACCACGTCAACAAAACTGACAAAAAGCATTTAACAACAACAACGAAAGTATAAAAAATAAACCTAAGAACAAAACATTAATAACTAACCTCAACAAACAATTAACCGAAGACGATAGGACGGTAGAAGAACGAATAAAGAAGATGAACGACAAAGATTAAGGAAGAAAACCCAGGAAATAACGAAGAACATGAAATGAGCAGGGGATAGGGAAGGGGGCTTCAACTGCAAGGTTTAAGTTTTAAGGAAAATGACGTTGTTTGTTGTTAGAAAAAATGATGTTGTTTTTGTTTGATTTAAAACGTTAAAGCTGAAGAATAAACGACCTCGTTTTCTACAAATTTTTAAACATTGTAACTAAAGACAACAACAATGTTGTTTGTTGTTGACAATTAGTGATGATTTAATAAAATATCGCCAAAGGTATACTAATTGGCAACGATTTATGGTAATCATCGCCAATGTAGACACCCTTTAAGAACGATAGGGATATATTTGGTGACAATTTTAATTCTTTTAATATTTATGATAATTTTTTAATATAGTAAATTTGTTGTTAAATAAATTTATTTTTAGACTTACAATCATTGTCCATAATATTAAATTTTAGTTTTAAGAATATGATATTAATATGTAATATTCATTTCCATTTTTTACTATATTGCAATTATTTTTTAATTATATTGCAATAAATATAATTATCTACGATAATTAATATGATGTTATATGAATGTATGGATAATAATTGTAACTAGTATAATGATTTATGAATGCATAGATAATAGATAAATTTTCTTATATCTTACTTGTATACATATACTACATTTTCTTAAAACCTTTCTTGTTCCAAAAATCTTATTTCTATAAGAAAATTGTGTCAACTTGGAGTTAACTTATCCTTTTCGAGTCGTGGTTGCGTTATGCAGGATCTACAGATGGGCAAGATCCTTAGGAAAGGGTGTAAGCTTAGATGACTATTTGAGCTTACTTCACTAAATCTTCCTTTAAAGCTTGTTGTTGGTGATGCTACCTCTCATATATGAAACTCTTGTTTGGGTCATCTTTCTACCTCTAAATTAGGGTCTTCAATATCTAGTAGTAGCCAAAGCCATGTTAAGACTGAACATGTCGATTGTGTCCCTTGTAAACTATTTAAACGTCATGCTCTATATTTTCTCTTAATGATCATATCTTTTTAGCACCTTTTGATCTAATTCATTCTAGTATTTAGGCTATAGGTAGCATGAAATATTATGTGATATTTGTCAATAATTTTTCTCGCTATACATAGATTTATCTAATACGAAATAGATCTGAACTATCTTTCATTACTCTCGTTTTGCTAATATGATTCACACTCAATTCTCTTGCAAGATTAAAGTATTTCAGATTGATAATGCAATGAAATAAAAAGATACAAAATTCATCAATTTTGTTAATCAACAAGGGACCACCATTTAAAGATCCTGTCTAAACGCGTTTAAACAAAATGGTTAGGTCGAAAGTAAACATAGACCTACCTATTTGAGCCCTTCTTATATCATCTTCATGTCCTAAAACCCTTTGGAGAGAAGCAGCCTTTACTGTTGTCTATATTATTAATCGCATTCCCTCTCCTATCATAGGTAATATCTCTCCCTTTGAGTGCTTATTCAATTTTGCTCTTGAGCATCAATTTTTTAAAGTTTTTTTATGTGTGTTCTTTGTTCTATTACAACCTCATGAGCATACTAAACTTGAACCCAGAGCACTCATAGGTAATATCTCTTCCCATGAGTGCTTTGCTCCTAACTATCAGTCTTTTAAAGTTTTTGGATGTGCATTCTTTGTTCTATTCCAACCTCATAAGCATACCAAACTTAATCCTAGAGCACATTTATATTGTTTTCATGGGTATGAGATACAGCATAAAGGATATAGATGTTAGGCTCCACTATTTTAAAGACTTGGAATCTATCAACATGTTACTTTTCGTGAACATAAACTGTTTTCCACAATATCAAAATTCCAAGTCAGTGAACCCTCACACAATTTTACCATACCTTTGTTTCCTAATATTTCTTTTATATGTCTATCTTACATCTATAACAACTTAACAAAACTGATGCTTGCTTTTAATGTATCTTCTTCAGCTATAGATCCTCCATCCTCACCAAATAACTCTTCCTCTTTTATTCATTCACCATAATCTACTGAGTCTCCACAACCCCTTTGTCAATCCTCTTGATTAAGTCAACCATATGTTCTTCTTAAAGATTTCCATGTTTATTCCACTATTGTCTCCCTATATGAATCTCACGCTTATCGTGAGACCAACTCTAACCCCTTATGGCATCAAGCAACGGCGGAAGTATTACTAACTCTCTCCAACACTAATACTTAAGACTTAGTTGACCTATGTCCAGATACAAAATCAAGACTCAAGTTGATGAATTAGTCAAAAGATACAAAACACGATTTGTTACAAAGAGGTTTACTCAAGAATATGGAATTGACTATGATGAGACCTTTGCCCCCAGTTACTCGCCTAATGTCAGTCTGCAATCATATTACTGTAGCAGCAAGCAAAAATTGATAATTGTTCCAAATGGATGTCAAAAATTCCTTTCTTAATGGTGATCTTCATTAATAAGTATTTATGCAACCTCTACATGGGTATGCTTATCCACATAATAAAGTTTGTCTTCATCGCACTTGTATGGCCTTAAACAAGCTCCTCAAGTATGGTTTGTTAAATTCAACTCCATTATAAATCATCTTGGCTTTACGTCCAACTCTTATAATCATGCTTTTTTTATCTGAAAAATAGATTAAGGGTGTATGCTTCTCCTTCTATATGTTGATGACATGATAATAACCGATGATAATACTCATGGGATTGGTACTCTCAAATTTTGTATTTATCAACAATTTTAAATGAAATATTTAGGTCCCCTGAGCTATTTTTTTTGAGTTTTGTAGTATCTCTTGATGATTCAGGCTACTACTTATCTCAAGCCAATTATGCTACTGATCTTATATCTCACGCTGGTCTTACTGACCCCAAGATTGTTAGCACTCCACTCGACTCTAATGATCATATCTTTGCCACTGATGAAATTCTTTTGAGTTATGGTACACTTTATCGACAACTAGTTGGTAGCCTTATATACCTTACTATCACTCATCCAGATATTGCTCATGCAGTTCACATTGTCAGCCAGTTCATGTCTACACCTAGTACTACTCTCTTTTCTACTGTTCTTCGTATGCCCCAATACATTCGAGGCACATTGTTTCATAGGCTTCACTTTAGTCATTCATCTTCGTTATAATTATGCACATACTCTGATGCCAACTAGACTAGAGACATTACTAATCTTTGATTTACCATTGGTCACTGTTTCTTTCATGGCACTTGTTTTATTTCCTGGCATAACAAGAAGCAAACAATTATCTCTCACTCAAACACTGAATCAGAATACTGAGCCTTAATTGACACTAACTCTAAATTTTTATGGTTACTATAGTTACTTCAAGACAATAGTGTCACCTTTTCTTTAGTAGTTCCTCTATTTTGTGATAATTAAAGTGCCATATATATTGCTCACATTGATGTCTTTCATGAACGAATTAAACACATCAAGTTCGATTGTTATCTTATGCATCATCACGTGTTTCACAAAACTATGCAACTTGTCCCAATCTCATTTCAAGCACAAATTGTTGATATTTTTATCAAATCACATCTACTTCGATGTTTTCAAGATTTTCTATCCAATCTCAAGTTATCATCTTTATTACTAACTTGAGCTTGAGGGGGGATATTAACTTAACCTTAGCAGTCAACTTTGAACATCTAATTAACTTTCATTTTCTCCTAAAATCTTATACATTAATGCTATGTAATATTTAACATATTTGTTCCTTTAGTTAGAGTTACCTAGAGTGTATAAATAGATGGATACATATCACATTATAGACACACAGAAATACTAAAGAACATTTCTACATTGCTTTTTTATTCTCTATTTCTTTAGGTACAATCTTGTGCTTTTAGGCTTTGGGTGAAATTTAAAAGTGGCCCATCAGAATAATATTAGAGGTTTTAGTTTTAGGATGACAAAAAACGACTTTTATCGCTAATTTACCAAAAGAATGAACATAGGCTTCCACATTACTTATATTTAGAGAAAACTAAGAAATCATTTAGTTTCACTTTTGTTTTTATTGTAGTTTTTAGTTTTTTTTTGGCTTTTGGTTTTCAAATAAAAATAAAGATATGTTTAGTTGTTAATGTTTATATTTTTAATATTGACAATACTTACATATGAGATAAAGCTTGAAGATAAATTATTTTTAATTAAATAAATTTATTTTAATCTCTTATATAATATTTATTCACAAATTATTAATAAAATTGTTTTATTTTATTAAAACAAATAATTAAAAAATTTATTTATAAATTAATATTTTTAAATATTATTAAATCAAAATTTATTTGAAATTTATATATTTTGAAGATATTTTAAATTTAATTATATTTGTTAATAATTATTTAATTTAATTTAATTAAAAATTAAACAAAATTAGTAGGTAAAATTAAATTATTCATAATAATTAATATCTTAAATAATATATATTTAGTTGATATTAAATCAAATTATAAAAAACAAAAAACTATTTTTTATGATTTTTATAATTTTTGAAAACTAGAAAAACCAAATCCAAAAATTTAAAACTCAAACAAATAAAAGTTTTAACTTAATTTAAAGACAAAAATAGAAATGGAAATAACTAGATCCTAAACTAATAGGTCAAAGATCAACCGAATATTTAGGGGCGTTTGGTTAATAAGTTTGGAAAGGTATCAGTACGTAAGAAATGAAACACATGTGGTTAATTATCTATTTTCATTATATGAAAAATATTTTTATATCAGGGATTACTTAATATCCTAAAATATGAGGGGAATAAAAATCATTGCTAATTAAGGTGTGACACCTCTTTCTTTAAAAAAAAAAAATCTTTTTAACAATTAAATATAATTAATTAACTAAAAAAGTATCGACAATTTGAACAGCAAAAATTTTTAAACGCCCACCGTGGGGCTCGAACCCACGACCACAAGGTTAAGAGCCTTGCGCTCTACCGACTGAGCTAGACGGGCTTGGTGAGAGTTGCATTATTAATAATAAGTATAGCGTAATAAACTCAAACGGTTGTAGACCATTACTAGTACAACAGACGGAGAAATTGGTTGCAGCAAAAATGGGATCGATGGGGACGATAACAGAGGTCTTGATGGCTATTATTCTCATCTTCGCTTCCTGTATACTGTCTCTCATTATCTTCCAAGTCTATAGAAGAAGACACAACAACACGTAACTCTATCTCATATCCTACTTCCTTTTCCCCTTCTTTCTTCCGTTTTCTTATTTCTTTTTCGTTCAGGCACGTAGAGGCTCCTGCTATTTTCGAAGATCCCAGTTCTTTGAAAAAGGTATATGTTTGGCGGCGATGTCTTTTAAATTAGCGTCTGATTCAGATGAATCAGAAGTTGTTCCTCACCAAATTTCTTTTCATTTCATGCAGGTTTCATGCCCGCATATTCTAGATCCCGCCGGGAAATACATATCGTTGATTATTCCAGCATTTAACGAAGAACTTAGACTTCCTGGAGCGCTTGATGAAACAATGAGGTGGGTTGAACCGGATTGGCCTTTTCTGTTTCTTCTGTTGACATCTTTTCAAGAAACTAGACTAGAATTACCTTGCTTCGCAAATATCTCTAGAGGATAACTGATCTAATTGTGCACAGAATTATAGTATTAAAGTGCAATGATCATAGATATCTTCAACTTGCAGTTATCTTCAGCAGCGTGCTGCAAAGGATAAATCATTTACTTTTGAGGTATGGTGTTTCATTCGATTAGTTGTGTGATATATTTTCAGTTTAATTTTATTAGTTTGTTCTTGTGATATTAGTTCAAATATAAGATTTCATTGTGTTCTGGTTGGTTATTGTGAAATAAATTATTAACATTGTTTATCTTGCTACTAGTATAATAAAGATATCATTTGTGCTACTTATGTGAGGAGTGTAGAAAGACGAATTCAATTCTGAACTTTTCAATTGAAAATTGATGATTGAATCAGCATTCTCGTTCCTAGTATGAGATTTGAACATTCTATCAGATTGTTACACAGGTTTTAGTTGATACTTAAATTGGTGTTCTTGACTTGTTTCCTATTCTTCATTTTACTATGTTTTCTATGGTTATCTATAAGATTATTTTCTAAACATACTATTTAGGTCCTCATTTTATTGACAGAGGGTGTTTTTCTTGATTTGTGTTGTACTCTTTTTACTATCTTTTCGTCCGATATCTATAAATTTTTTTTTAAATCATCCTTTTTAGGTCCTCATTTCCCCATATTGACACTTTTTAATCACAAAGCTATGCTTTACTTTCCTCAAGAGATAATTGCTAATAATATTGTCCTAATAGTAACCTGTATTAATCAGGACGAAATGATTTCCTATGGAGTTCTGTAATCTGAGATTGTGTTTGGGATTGAATATGCCAACTCATGTGCGGTATTCTTGGACACTTAAGAAATTTGCATGAGCATTTAGTGAAATGCTTGAAGTTTTGCATTTGAGGGATGACTGTTCTTGAATCATTGAGGATATGTTTTGTGATATTTTTTATTTCAGTACTTATCTCTGGATGAATGATCAATTGAATAGGTTATAATTGTTGATGATGGAAGTATTGATGCAACTAAAAGAGTAGCTTTTGACTTTGTGAGGAAATACACAGTGGATAATGTAAGGGTTATCTTGCTTGGAAAAAATCATGGAAAGGGAGAAGCTATTAGAAAAGTGAGTCTACCCAAACTTCTCGTCATTATTTATATGTATTCTGATGCCATGGAAGCTCCAATCTTAATCCTATGCTTGACTTTAATGCATTCAAGCTTTTCATCTTGCGAAAGCATTGTCAAACAGGGTATGCTTCATTCTCGTGGTGAATTACTTCTGATGCTGGATGCAGATGGTGCAACCAAGGTTGATGACTTGGAGAAACTTGAAAATCAGGTTTGTATTAGCTGTGGTTATGTATATCATGGGAACAATGGTTGCTTTCCTTCAAACGTCTGTGTTCAGACAACCTGATGATTTTCCTATTAGATCCATGCAGTTGCCAAGAAAGAGTTTCATTTAGGAGATTCAACAACTAGCGATCCAAGTCTCAGAATATCTGACATCCCAATTGCTGCATTTGGTTCTCGTGCTCATCTGGAAGAGAAGGCTTTAGCTACAGTTTGGTCTTTTTATTACATTCAGTAGTCATTTTTTCCTGTTTCACCTTGTTAACTTTGTTCTCTTTTATTAACCTAATTCACCTTATGTTTCAGAGAAAGTGGTATCGCAATTTCTTGATGAAGGGCTTTCACATCGTGGTTCTCGTAGCTGCTGGTTCAGGGATTCGTGATACACAGGTAATACTGAATAGATGCCAGCATATCTATGGCTTTTAGATAGAGTGCAGTTCAGGTGCCATTTTGCTTAATTTTTGACAACTCTTTTAAAAAACCTTCCCCTTTTTTGTCAATTCTGATATTTCTTTGCATACATTAGTGTGGCTTCAAGATGTTCACTAGGGCTGCCGCAAGGAAGCTTTTCATAAATATTCGGCTCAAAAGGTAGATATGACCTGTCTTAAAATGTAAAATACTTGTATATTTGTTTTCCATATAACCCTTTGTTTTTGTTATCTAAATATTGTCTTCAATATAGTCCACCGAGAAAGAATGTCATCTCTTCCTACGCTTCACTTCCTGGGTTTATGTCTTCTTAGGTTTACTTGTCAGTACTTTATTGCCTAGTATGGCATATTGTTTGTCATATGGTGGAATACAACTCTTTGAAAATATGAATAACATCTTCATCAACTTTGCTTGCACTCATCATCCACATTGAATAGTTATAAAGAAACTTCTTGTTTACATTTTTCTGATACTTGAAGATTTTATTTTATTTTCGCCAATGTTTTAGCCACCTCTTCTAAAATTGATATGTCTGTGGATGGCTTGCTGATAAGGCAATAAATCAATCAATTTAGCATAATCACATGCAACAAGTTGCTGTCGTGACATTGTTCCATCTGAATGAATCCTGCATTAATGGCCCTAGACAAATGGAAGTGGATATTACACTTATTTATTAATCATGTTTTTTTGTTCTAACTAGTTCCATGTCAAAAGGGAATGTAGTATGGTGGTCATGTTCAGCCATTCTCAGTCTTTGTTTACTTGTTCATCTTTTACACTTAATTTCTCATGGAAGTTGACCTTCACACTATGATGTGCAGATGGTGCTTTGATGTTGAGTTAGTTTTCTTGTGCAAGTGGTTTAATATACCCACGACTGAGATTTCTGTCAACTGGTCTGAGATTCCTGGATCCAAGGTGAATCTGTTTAGTATTCCCAATATGCTTTGGGAGCTTGTGCTCATGTCTGTGGGATACAGGACCGGAATATGGAGAGTTTACAACTGAATCTGAACCTTCAGGAAGGAAATTTATTTATGAGAACAAATGTAACATCCCTGCTCAGTTTTGATTAGCATCCAGTTGGAGAAGGGAATCAAGACATGGGATTAGTCGTACTTGTGGTAGACGAATCAATGAAACAAGTTCAAACAAATTTATGACATCTCTGATATTGACAAATACGTATTGGTCATATTAATTCTTTTGTACATTGATATTACTTTCCGAAACATTGATCTAACGGGAACATTTCTCTCTCTTCTTGATTTCGGTGGAGAAGAACAATAGAGAGCAAGGAAGGTTTATGGTAACCTCATTACATGTTTTCTAGAGGTTTGTGTGAATCAAGGTTGCTGGTGAGGTTTTTCTGTACATTTTATAATTTCTCAGCTTTGGTAACTCGAGTTTTCTGTATTCAATTGTTGCGTGTGTGCATTTAGGAAATTGAAATAAGGAACCTTAATCCACTTTGTATATACTTCTCATCTGGGACTGGCCTTTTGGCGAAATAGTTTGCATTTGTTAATTATCAATGCATAACAAGCTATTTTATGGTCTTTAATTTGACTTCTCTTTCTGCTCTGCTAGACTAAGCTCAAACTCTCACCCACCACTTTTGATCCATTTTCGTTGGCCACTGCGAGCCGTCCTCACAGTCACTACGACTCTCAACAAGTCCATTTGCTTCTCTCCTTAATCTCTCACTAATCTTTAAACACATACTCAGTAGCCAAGCACTTTAAAGTTAGATCTCCACTCTCCCCTATCTAAAGGATAGGTCCAGTCACATACTTGCTTCTTCCAACTCATTTCGACCCACATTTTTCCCATTGAGTCTTTTGGAGAGTTAACAACTTGTTTTTTTTTTTTAATTTCTAAAACCCTAAGCGTTTTTTTCCCCGAGTTTGTGCTTTGAGTTGGTGACGGTGGAGTTAAGGGAGTGTGTTTTCTTTTGTGATTTGTTCCATTTTTTAAGTTAAGCTAGACTTTCTTTTTTTTTTTTGGTGATTCACCAATTAGAGTAAGTATGTGTGCGACCATTTCTCACTTGCT
>JANIJF010000211.1:29679716-29690549 GCA_024520955.1 Erythroxylum bequaertii | reverse complement strand
AGTCTTTTGAGATTGCGATTTCTGCTTCTCAAACTCCAATTTTCTTTTACTCTGAGTCTCTTTAGCCTGTTTGGCTGTATCTTCTCTTAAGATAGAGACTAAAGATCTTGTAGCCTTAGGTGCGCCTGTCTCAGAGTCATCTACTTGACTTAGCACTCTGGACTTCTTCTCTTCTTGTTGTCGCAAGGTTCGAACTCTGGGTGATCTTCTCGCTTGCTTCGGAATTTCACTCAGAAGTGTCTCCCCTTTCCTTTTCAGAGCACCTTCGTCTATAATCCGTACTCGGCTACTTTCTCTTCGAGAAATCATCTTTTCTTTCTCAGATTCATCTGAAGATTTCTGTGCTCCAATCATGAGCATTTTCTCACCAGATTGAGATTTAGAACTTTTTGTAGGAGATTTCTTCTGTGTACGCTCCCCCTCAGTTCTTGCTTTAATCTGAGAATCTGCTTCTACTCTGTCTAGATTCTTTAAACCCATTTTCCCTACTGTTGCTGAGTTGATAAAGCTCTTAACAGGCATCTTAACTCAAGAGAGAAAGTGACGGTGAAAAGATGGGAAAAGAAGCGTGATGTACGTGGTCAAAGTCAAAGAGAACTGCGACTACTCAAGGAGGGCTACCAAAGAAAATTGAAGTAACTCAGTGGAATTGAACATTCAACAAAAGAACGCAGCCAATTAACATCAACTTTATATATAATCGTTGAATAGTAACTTAGACAGTAGTAAAGCAAATAGAAGCCGCGGGCCACATTCTTCCACTTTACGGCCACTTCAGCTAAGGACATTCGTGCCCATCTTCCCAAATAGCTCACCTGCACAACCCCACTCACTGTCTCTCTTGTTTTAACTTATCCCCAAAATTAAAAACAAACAAATTTATCAGTTACTATAAACTATTAAGCGGGAATGTTTCTGAATTAAAATTAGACACGGAAATTCTTTCCGGTGAAAGTTTGACCGAACTCCCAGTTTGAGGGAACAATGTTCCAGGAGGTTGAGGTGCGCCTGTCACTGCCTGTGACCCTGAACGAAAGTGACTGACCAACCAAAACAGAGTTCACTTGCCAGTTCTGGCCCCAATTACGGCTCATGCTCATCCAACCGGTCTTAGAACCTTTAACGCTCACCTTCACCAGGTCTCCAGCACCCGCCACGTTGGTGATCAATATCAAGTTGAAGTACGGATTGCCATTGATTTGGAACCTGATTCCTCCTCTCTTCCTGCAAGGCACTCTGTTTCCCGACAAAAACAAACAACATTTCAACAAAGCTTTAGGCTTTAGAATCTTAGTAGAAGCTGTTCTAGTTATTATATCATCAAAAGTAAATATGAGCATAGTGTAGAGGGTGTTGATTTCCAGATAAAAGGGGTGGTTTCAACAGAGTTCAGATCTTTGGTTAAGTCTTGACAGTAAGAAAGGCTTGACAGTAAGAAAGGCATTTTGAGTGGCATATTAAATAGAATTTAGAATCTTATGTTTTTACCGGCGATAAGAGACGGGGACGATTCCTGCGCGATACTCCGCGATTTTGAGGAACATGGGCATAGCCAGATCGAAATGAGAGCGAGGAGGGTTGCACCAGCCACCATTGTCATTGGGTAGAGCGTAGTTTGGAGGGCAAAAGTTTGTGGCTGTGACGAAGATTGATGGACTACCAGAGTGGCACCATTGTGGTTCACTAGCACATTTGATTTCAAAGCACGATCCACAACTCTGGCCATTGTTGAATAGTGCTGTGCTTAGTGCGGCAGTATTCACGCCGTAGCCTTGACTGTACAGGTTTCCATATCCACAAGCACCACCTGTAGTACATGGGAGAAGAAAATTGGAATCTCTGAAATGCTTTGTTCACTTGATTTTAAAAGGCTCAAGAAGAATGCCTCTTTACAAGCTTCACAATTGACTTTCGCCAATGTATGTAAAAGAATGCTTAGAACAAATAATTCAGAATGTGAAAATTCGCGAGTGGAAAACAGAGGATATATTACTTGATGCTGGAAAATTGCAAAAGAAGAAAATAATTTACTTCATCTTTGTTGCTTAAGCTTCAAGTGATTACTCGCTGCACTTTTATCTGTTTTTTTTTTCTCTACTAACAATGCGATCACATAAACTGAAAACTCATAGCCAAGCTTAGTTAAGATTGCAGTACCCATTGTCCCGGAGGCATCATTGCCACCATAGAACGTTGCATGAGCGTCCTGCCACGTTCCACCAGAGAAAACACCTGGAATTCTCGCTTCAACAAGCTTCAAAACCAGGAGCAAGAACACGCCATAACTGAAGCTCTTCAAAGCCATTTGCTATTCACTTTTCCACGCTGAAAAGATAGAGCAAAGGACTCCTGAAGAAGCGGGGTGCGAAGAGAAGGTGAAGGGTAGAGTGGTATTTATGGGGGAAAACAGAAGGGTGTGTGTAACGTTGTCAAAAAGAAAAAAAAGGAAAAGACAGAGAGACCACATTATTATCAAACATTAATTACTGATGTTGCCTGTCGATCTCTTGTTAATTAAAGCAACCCGTCTAGCATACACTATCCTCGGCGGGTAACTTATTTCAACCTCCTTAATGTTTTTACACATATCAACACAATGCGCTTGGAGTCTATGATTGAAAAAAGGAAGGGGTAGGATATGAAGAGGGTCCAAAGTCTCAAGTAAGGCTGATAATGTGAAATCGGTTTGCGTCATTCGTAAGTTGTGCCGTTGATTACAAGCTCTGTCCCAAAGGTTTACTTTTCTTCGTCTTTGAATTTTGGGTACTGATGAATGTGTTGGTCTTGAATTTTGGAGGGAATGGTACCGGCCAAACCTAAGCCTGAGGCTACCACTAGCTACTGTTGGTTTCTACTTGTAGATGGTAAATGCTATTTGAATTCTGTTCATAGACATGGAAAATTTGAATGAGAACGTTTTCAAGCCAGTAAAATTCTTATTGTTCGAGGAACTGAATCCAACCTCAAATGGATAAGCAAGATCTGTATTTCCTTCTTTGGCGAAGGGCAATGTCCATTTTTGACCCGAGCTTCAACCATTATTAAGTACTGTCCAAGTTGCGAAATTCTGGCATATGTAAGAGCTTCTTGTGAAATGCAGTACAAAACGACAGTAAGTGTTAGTGGGAGTAAACTTTTGATGCTTGAACTGGAACCCGCCAAATTCAAGACTTTCGCATAAAGAACACGGCTAATTTCGAGGTTGGTGGCCTGTGGGGCTCTCAAGTACCCGCTATTTACGCTCCACGTATCGCGCCGTCAATTAGCCGTACAACTTTAGTGGACCCTCGCTCAGGTCTTGAAGTTGAAGGTCTTCTTCTTTGACTTACTACCTACTTAATCTTGAAAATATTGTCAGGACAGTTCATTCGTGGGCTCCTTGGGCTAAATTAGAATTAAATTTTTTTTATTAAAATTAAATGTTATCCGAGTAATACTGCTCGTTTAGGACGCGATGCATTGAATATTGAGACTCCGTCTGGACATGATACGTGACACATTGAAATTACCCTTGTTTGGAGGAACCATTAATAATGATTATTTTTTGCGTGTTACTTTGTTCTTTACTTTCTGCATTTTTTAAATGGACAGATTCAACCGATCATCTTTGTCGATGCCAGCTTAGCATGAAGAATTGCAAACAGAATAGAAAGTTCCCCAGATTCTCGAAAGATTTCCAGAGTTTGAGATGATAGCCATATTAAAGAACAATTTGCAGTTCCTAGGATTAATTAAAATAGGGGTATAATGCAGTCTTACCACCAATGTATCTCGTACCAAGTGCATCCTCTCCTCAATACCTACATCCCCATTCAGCAAAGTTTCGTAGAAAATGAGATGGCTGCAATACAAAACAACCATTATTCGCATGGAAGTGATTTCCTTAAGAGCGCTTTCATTTATTTGTCCAGTTATTTTGTAATATGTCCTCGCCATTGCACATCCCAAATCACTATTTGGTGCATGCATAGACAACACTCGCAATCTCACTCGTAACAGTATCTACAAATCAAACCTGGAGGCTAGAGCGCATCCTCAATTTTCTCTCCTCAAACTTTCTAACCGGATTTGGATTTTACTGCACATCTTTCGAGGAAACACTAGTTATTTAGTTTATTCAACTTTTGTTCTACGTCGGAATAACAAATATACTACTCTATACCCAAGTAAATGTTGACCAAGATACGTTATAGTAAGGCATGTCAAACGGCTCGTCAGTTAGTTCTTCTTTTACAACTCATATTAAAAGAACCATAGCGGCGGATGAGATTAAGCAGCAACTTAAAACCAGCAAAGTCTAAATCAGGTTCGGTATTAAAAATATTGATTCAAAGTTAAAAATGAAGTTTTTGTTTAAAGATAAGATATTTGTTAAAAGATAAAATTTTATCTTTTAAGATATAGTTGTTATCTAATTAGGATTTAAACATTTGAATTTAATTTGTTTTATCTAGATATTAGCTAAGTTTGTTATTTCATTATCTATATATTTAGGTTTTCATGTCAATGTAATTAGAACCAATCAATAAAATGTCTCTTGCATTATCTCTTTTCTATTATACTTTATTTTAGTCAATTTTTCATTCTAAAATTCCAACTAACTTCCACAAATAGGCATAGAGACGTGATCCCTCAAAACAGAAGTTCACCGTAAATGAGAAAATGGTATCTTGGACTCGACAGGTTCTCGTATCGTAATAAGAAACCATCCGACCTAAATACTTAAGCTATTCAACGAGTCATTTAAGAACAGCTGAAACATTACTCTTAACAGTAACACTTTTTTCTTTCCAGTGAAATGGGATTTAATTAACCTACTTTGGGTTGCAAATCTTTCTAATTAAAATTCTGTTGTCCATTAGAAAGATTCTGTCCTTTATCCAGGATCCTGAGTTCTCTGAGTCGGAAGAAAGAAGAATGCAAAAACAGTCACCGATCTGAATTTTTGATTATCATTCGTTATCAGTCTTTCACTGCAATACTTCAGATATCAAACCAAAAACAGAGCAGACTAATCTGAAAACAGCTATAGTAGATTACTGTTATGCTTAGTAACATGACCCTTTGGCCAAACATTACAATTCAGTGATCTACAAAGATTATATTCATTCAGAAAAAAGGAAAGAAACACAAAAGCGTGTGTACCCTTTGGTTCTTCACACGCTAATTCACCACACAATCATTGAAAATAAGATTTACCATAATTCACAATTCATCTAGGACACAAATCACAGTACTCCCACGTATTGTACATAACTCCAAGCAAGCCCCAAGCTTTGCCCCCCCATGATCAAGTGGCCACTCGACGGGAAGTCAAGCGACAGAGAGGAGATTGAGCACCAGTCGATATAACAATCTGGGTGCCTGTAGAGTTCATATTTGAAGACGCTGGAAAGGCATAGTCGGACCCGAAACGCCTTGCGTCAGCAGCCTGAAACCGACCAGAGTCCCCTGGAAGTCGCGTGTAGGAGGGTGAAGGAGACTCACATAGCCATGTCTAAAAGGGACCTTCTTTCCCGGTCTTGTATTGCATTACGACTTTATACACGAAAGGAATGAGACCCTCCATTCTAGACGTTGATTTTCAGCTTCAAAGACGAAGACTTTCTTGGTTTCTTACAATGGCGAAGGGCGAGTCAGGAGGGTCTGTTTATAAAAGAGAGATCTCAAGTGACGTGGCGTGACAAGATGGAGTCCGATTCTTCACGCCAAGTATGAGCATTGAGCAAATTATAAGATTAAGACCTTCATATATATATATATAATCTCCCTCTTGTTTGTGATGGTTTAGGTTTTTTTTTTTTACTAATTTAAACATTAATCAATCAAGACTGTATTTCTTCAAATTTTTGTTTAAATAGAGAAAATTGTGTTTATTTATTAGTAATTAGCCATCATTAATTTTTGAGATAATAAATTTAGAAGTATCTAATTTTTTTAAGCAATCAACCTTTCAAATTTCATATAAATCAAGATAAAATGTTATTTTTGCTGATGTGATTATAGATTAATATTCACGTGATATTTAACGGAAATGTTATATTAGTAAAAACAATATTTTATCATGATTTATACAAGTTTTAAAAAGTTAGTTATTAAATTAAAATTTTTAAAAATTGACATTAAATTGAAAATATCTTAAAATGTTATGTATTGTTTAATTTATTATCCCTTCATTTTTAATACGCATTACGCATAGTTTTAATATTAAATAGTAATTTAGTAATATTAGTAGCTTAAAATTAGATAATAAATCTAATTTAATAAAAGTGTTTTTTAATTGAATTATTCCAATAATATTATAAGGTTTTGGAAATTCTACTCATAAGACTTAAAGCTCACAAAAAAATAAATAAATATAAAGAACATTGTTTACATAAATGCTAAACAAAACCATTGAATATTAAGTAGACTTTAATTTAGTCCATAGGAAAGCCACAGCTGAACTTATATGCACACTCTCATCTTTTTTTCATTTATTCCTCAAGTTTGGTTTGGTGCAAGCGATATTGTTTTTAATATCAGTTTGTTTGAATATGGAGCATACCAATTCCAACCCCTAGTCCTTAATTATGAGGTTTGTTCAGCGGTGGCTGTTCCAGTGGACCGCCCCATGTTTATTCTTTGACTAATATTGTAAATGAGTTATGCATTCCTAATTGGAAGACATCTGTAATTACTAATATTATAATATCAATCATTAAAAAGTTACGCCGGTTTAATCTTAAGGGTGTGGTTGAGTAGCAAAGGACTCATCTATCCTTAACCAAAGATCAGGAATTCGATCCTTAGCTTTGGATATGGAGCAACTTTAAATCCTTGGGCTAGCTGTCCCACCTTGTGAGGTGCCTTCCCATCAGCGAAGCGATTAGTCACTGGGTCTGTAGGTGGATACCCTGGTCAAAGACCAAAAAAAAGTCACGCCGATTTAATTGGTTCAACTATAAAAATTTTAATATAAAATTTTGGTTTATTAATTAATCAATCAATTTTTAAAATTAATAATTTTTTATAAATTAAAATAAAAAATATTTAATAATCTTTTATTTAATTAAACTTCAAAGTCTTATACTGAAAAGAATAATCTCTTTTAATCATATTTCAAATTCTTTAATTTTTAGTTGGCTTTATGATGGTTTAAATTAAACCTTTTAATTAAATTTTTTATCTTCCATGTTTAATTTATGATCCAATGTCCAAAACATTGATAAATAGTAATTATAACAGTAATAAATTTAAAATATAGAACTTTTTTAAAATTTTTAATTCAATGTCAAATTTTTTGAAGTTTCAATTTAGTAATTGATATTTTAAAACTTGTATAATTGAGGTCAAAAGGTTATTTTTGTTAATATAGCATGTTCATTAACCATGACATGGATATCTATTTATTAGTCACATAAGTAAAAATAATCTTTTTGGTTTGATTTATATAAAATTTCAAAAAATAGTTATTAAATTTAAATTTTTAGTTAATTTAGTATTAAATTAAAAATATAAAAAAATTCATGCACTTTTAAATCCATTATTTCTAATAATTATTAACTAATGATTATGTTGTTGATTCCTGAAGCAATTTATTTTCCAGGTTTAGAACTTGGTTGAAACAAGTGGGAAGATTCTCCTGGATACGAGAAACCTTGAAACTCCATAGCTGTATCAAGATAAGAATGATTAGGTGTATAAAACAGTCAAAATCCATGCAATATGTGGATGATCACAAAAGAAGGGGAAGCTTGGATCTTCAAACTGAAGTTGATTAGCCTGGAAGCAAAAAACCAATGAAACGAGACATTGTCAAAACCTTGAAGCATAGAAACTAATCCTGATGAAAAACGTGACGTTAGTGTTAAATTCAGGATAAGACTCGAGAATGGAAGAAACAAGGAAACGAGAAGTGTGTTGACCTTACAAGTTATGTTGTGTCTGCTGAATCTGCATATACCAACTCCAATGTCTCCATCACAGATGAAGTCATTGTTTGCATCATTTTCACATCATCACACGGTCACGATTTGATGTTCCTGTCTTTTCTTTTTATCTTAATCCCATAAGAACTGAGATCCTTTAGCTTCAAACCAGAGATCATTGGGCGGTCAATCATTATCCAAAGGCAAAGCTATCAACTCTCTGTAATGAAGCATATGCTCAACCTAACATTTCAGTCATACATCAATTTAGGTACTCACTACATCACAACAGGCAACTAGTCAACCGAATTCTATTGAATAAAAAATTTATAATACGTAATAATAATTTCTCAAAATACCGCATTTCAAAGTAAAATTGCTCTTTTGTGATGATAAATTACGTAAACAATCTCTTTATAAAAATACCAAAAAGGTTGCGTATATTATGGCCTTTCTCATATTCTCGCAAAACGGGAAGTTTTGTATACGGGATACGTTTATTTATAAATTAACAATTCGAAAAAAGTTCAAATTTAAAAAGTTCTTTAAATTTAAAATTGAAAAATGTATTTATTAATTAATCATACTAATATCATTACCAAGTTTCCTTTAATTATTTAGTAAATTAGTTACTTGGATGGTATAATTATTAAATACTGAGCTTTGACCAAGGGGCAAGTGTAACCAACGTATTATATTATGAGTTGCTTTCTTTCTATACGCAATCTTAGTTTAGAGCTTCTGATGACGTCGTTTAGGTGTATCTTCCTATTAAAAAAAGGATTGTTGGAAGATTGAGACTACAACGACGTCGCGCAGGTCATTGTGATTGGGCTGGAGTTTTAGGCTGGACTCGCGTACCTTTCTTATTTCAAGCTAGTTGTTGTCTTTTTAACCTGGCCCAGCACAATCCCAACTCAAGTGCTTGCTTTGCCCTAGTTTTCATTTTTGTTTTTATGTTTTTCTTTTTAATTCTATAATATATTTTTTTACTTTCTAGTTTCTGAATTGACTTTGACTTCTTTTATTTTTATAATTTATGAACTTTTCTAATTTTTATTTTTGTCCTATTATTAATTAATTTTTAATTTGTTTATAAAAAATTTAATTATGTATTAATTTAAGTAAAATATGATACATATTTATTATACAAGATATTAGTATAAAATTATTCACTTAATTAATTCATTTTTATCTCTAAGTTTTACTTCATATTTGTTTATTATCAATAATGAATATGTAACAAGTTTTTAAAATATATACCAAAAATTAAAAATTAAAAAGCACAAAAATAGAAATGACGTTATTATTTTTATTTTAAGTTTTTGAAATTTTTGTTTTATGTTCTACTTGTTTTTATAACATACGAAGATCAATTTTAATTTTTTATCGAAATTTGATTGTATTATTAACTATACATATAATATATAAAAACAAATTTATTTTAAAAAATATTTTTAAATAAAATATTTTAAATGTAAAATTTAAAATGTTTGGAAATTACAAAATATCTTAGAAAATATTAACTTTTGAAAAACAGTTATTAATGAAATAAAATTTTAAAAATATCTACTATTTAATTCTAAATAATAAATTAATTTTAAGTCAAAAATGAATTTATATTTATATTTATATTTACATATTATATAAAATATAATAAATTAATTATGAATATTGTTAATAAATATTAAAATAAAACTAGTTATTTAGTTTATAAAATTAATTTATCTTTAATTTTTATATAATATGTCATTTATTATCAATAATAAAAGTATACGTTAAAATTAGTAGTTAAACAAATTTTTATTAAAAAAAACTTAATAGTACCTATATTTTTCACGATAAATTTTGTGTATTTATTGAATAAATGGATAATCATCAGTAAGAAAGAATAATAGAATATGGACCTCTGTCCCGAGAAAAAGGGTTTATCATTGACTCATCTTCTACGTGTCGTCTTCAGAGACAGCATTAGTATTTTGCTTTATCAGTTCAAAAAAAGTATAATGCTAAGCTACTAGCTAGTTGATCTGTCTGACAAGCTTTATCAGCTGTCTAGTATGGCAACTTCTTCATGAACACGCGTGCTCATTAGCGGCTACCCTGAGTTACAGTGTTTAAAACTCTTTTCTTTGTTTGAACAAAATATCTAAAATGGGTCAAATTCATAGTAACGAAAGAATATTTAAAAAAACAAAAAATAAAAAAATGTGCATCCTTTACGTAAAGATCATGTACGTTTGGTTCATTAAATCCAGACTACTACTAGTAGTAGTACGTAGTAGTAGCATATATCATTGCTCTGGGACAGTGTCGATGATCGCATTATCCGCAACTTCTGGGGGTCTAGATGGAAGTATACTGTGTCAGGAAATATGAGGTACACTGAAGCAGTAACTATGCACAGAAACCTGCCATTTTCTGTCAGTTGTTTACTGCAGAATTCTTCTGTTATTGTAGTCATTCTTCATTTTCCTTAGTAGTAGGTTAAAAATTTAGGATGCATGCTGATAAGCTGAGATATAACACATTATATGGCAAGTAAGGTCTTGAAGTTGAACAATTCTGGTTCTAGGTCATATACCCTACATCAAGGTTTTGAAATCCGAATCGGACGTCGAACCGGAGGCTTAATTGATCACTGGTTCGACCAGTGATCGAACCGGTGTGACGTCATAATTACGTAATAATTATATTTAATTATATATAATATTAATAAAATTATAAAAAAAGCCAAATAATATAAATAAATATAAATAAAATTTTCAACCATCAATCATATAATTGTTCTCAAATAATAACTAAAATATCATGACTAGATGTCAAAATAATTACATCAACCAACGCAAAATCAAAAAATCCACCAAAAAGTGTCTAAATATTTAATATCATAACCAAATCCGAGTCTAACACATCCATTAAA
>JANIJF010000211.1:29662311-29679356 GCA_024520955.1 Erythroxylum bequaertii | reverse complement strand
TGAAGCATGTTCAGTGAAAATATCTAACTCATACTCTTTCAACCGATACCCTTACTTTGATTCAATCAATCTTTTTCAAATCAAAACCAAAAGCTATAAAATTTTTTGTGTGAAGAGATAGAGGAATGTGTTAGAAATCCAATGCTTCAAAAATCAGGTTATTTGGAGATCGGATGAAAAAGTTATGGCCAAAATAGTAAAACATGTTCAGGTTGGAAGGAGGGTCTGCGGGTCGCGGTCGCGACTCGTGCGCACCTGCGCAGTATCACGATCACGACTTTCCTCATTCCTCATTTCTTCCTCCGACCTGTCTTAGTAAAATAGGCATAAATTTTGCTACAAATATCAGATCAAGGTGATTTAAAAACTATTTTGAAGAAGATTTCTAGACCTATAATTTTCATGAAGACTTCAAAAACTAATTTTACCCCAAAAAGGGTTTAAAATTCAAACCAATGCAATTGTCCCGGATACCCATCTCATGAAAAATCACAGACTTCTAAATATCATAACTCTCAACTCCAATGTTCAAAAATTTCATGCTTTATATCAATGGAAATCTAAAAGAAAGATCTACAACTTTCATGAAGACAATTTTATCAAAATCTTCTTAGATCAATACAGTTTAATCAAGGAAGTTTCAGATCAATACTAACTTCTCTTTTTCATTCACTGTGCTTCTTCTTCTTCCACTAAATCCTACACCTCAACCTTCATTTTTACTCTTTTCTACTCTATTTCCATTCAACTCATCTACAACACATTCACAGTATCTCTAATTATGCAAGTTTACTCAAAAATTTCAAAATCATCAAAAACCAGATATCAGTTATTCAACTCTCCATGTTCTGCATTTCACCATTATCTGCATTTCAACCTTTTTGTACATTCTCTATTTTTCTTCTCAACTTTCAATTTAAATAATCTTGGTGGGAGGGTGGCCGCGTTGAAGAGTGGCTTCGTTGAAGAGTAGTGAGATAGGAGAAGAGTGGCTGCAGTTGAAGAGATAATAGGGCTATTGCATGGGTATTACTGGAAGACTCATTTTTAACATTTAAAAACAAGAGTTGCAGGTGTTTGTAATTCAATTCATGAGGGTTTGTAGCTGAATTGAATTTATAAAGAGTAGTGGGTTTCAATTACATATCTGAATTAAATTCATCTTTGTTTTTTTATTCCAAATAGTTGAATTGAATTCAATGTTGTAACTGAATTCAATTCTTATAATTCCAAACAAGGTGTTACTTGAACGTTTGCTATATTACACCTAAAGAGAAATTCAAGAAAGCCTTTTGCTCATAATAACCTTCAACGCGATCAAATACCTCCTTTTCAGGACAAAGTTATTGAGTGACATAATCAACGAGTACACATGCTAGGAGTGTTTGCTGATATTTTAACTGATTACAAAACAAGTATGGCTAATCCTATTGGATTATGTGATAAACTAACTAAATTATACTTAATGAGTTGGTGAAATATTGTTACTTTAAATTTCTCTAACATTATTCATAATTAGCAACCTAATGGTATATACCCTGCAACTCTATTACGACCAAGAACTAGATTATTTCCACACAATTGACACTAATTATTGTAGAGTGTATGAAAAAAAGTAAACCTGTTCGTTAACTACCCCTCACAAATATATTACGTAATGATCAATGAATAACACAACATAGAACAGACCAAAACATAAGTAAGAACATCGATCACGGTTGAAGAATTTAGGAATGATTCTTGAAATCTATCGTACAAAACGTCTCATGCGTATGTTATAAGACGACAAGATGCCAACGGCAGACGTGCTTCCTTATATAATTAATTTCTGCTGGGTCTGTCTTTTGCTGGACCATTTTGTCGGACTAAGGGTTGTTTTACCACCTTTGTTATAAGAGGAGCAAGATCTATGTACAGCTCTATTAAGCTTTACGCAATCCCTAAAAATTGTTCCAAGTTTTCTTTAGAAGCAAACTTGGAATCATATCCTCCACTTTTAGCCCTTTTAATTTCAACCATTACCACTGTACTAGAACCACTGCACGTCAAGTTTCCTTTCTTTTTCTTCTTTCTTATTCCCTTGTAATCAACCATGGACCATGTATCCCATGCTTACATTGCTTGGCCGAATGGAGGGAGCTATGTAACTTACTCTCTAATATGATATTGCCTCGTTAAGCTTAACGAGACCACCAGACCAACTAACCTAACCACCATCAACCGACGACAAAAGGGTACAATTGCATGACAAATGTTTTAGTGGGAGCCATGTTAGTGAAACTAAAACCAGCAAGAAGACTTCTCTTAAACCCTCTGGGGGAACGAAGCAACATGCATGATTCCTTCCTAGGACCCGTTAATAATTTAGTCTATTAATGGCACCATAGTTACTTCAATAATTTCATGAAGGAAAATGCTTTATGACCAGTTGGTGGTGGTTATTTGTAGTTATCATTACGAATTAAGAATAAACATAGAAGTTTTTTTTTTTGAAGGAAATAAATATAGAAGTTAAAATTAGAAAGAATAAATATACTAATTATAATAAAAATTGTTCTCTTCATCTTCTCCGCTGAATAGTCACCATGTCAATTAGGATAAAAAGCATAAAAATATTAAAATTGGTAATAGTAAATATGTCAATTATAATAAAAGAAAGTTATTCCCTTCATCTTTTGTATCTTCAATTTTGTCGTTTCATCTCCTTTAAAAAGGTTTATATGCTTGGTATTTCAGACAAGAACTACCATCTTTTTTCTGTAACTTAAATTTAACAATTTGCTTTATTTAGTTGTTTTTTCCTATCTTTTCTGTCCTAATGTTTTTTTTTTCCCCTTCCTTCTATCTCCACAGAAGACGTTCAGGTAATTATCAAAATTTGAAGATGTGAACTAGTACCTTTCTTTTTGCAACTTTAATTTGAAACAATCTGTTTCGTTTGTCTTCTATCTAGCAACTAAAGACATCAATGATATATCCACATCAATTGTTTATTATTTTTATGGGAAGAGAGAGGCAAAGAAGAAATAAGGGAGAAGATCGGCCCCAGTGGTGCATTGAATTATTTTGGTTTATTTATATTTGATGTATACTACATTTTGGTGCGTGAGTAATTTACCAAAAATTTGCACTAGCAGTACCATACCTCATCACATTCTAGACTACGCATATTTTAAAAAAATTCGATTGGTTATTTATTTCAAATATGTAATAGCCTCACTTTTATAAGGGAATAACATGACTATTCCATACCTCATTGCATTCTAGACTACGCAAATTAAAAAAAATTATTTATTTCAAATAAGTAATAGCTTCACTTCTATAAGGGAATAACATGGCTAAGTACAAACAATTTTATGGCTCAATAAAAACTATATTAGTACTCAATATATATAATACCAATCTAATATAAAAAAAATACCATCAATTGCTAAGAATGTGTAGGCTTCAAGTCATGCTCGAGCTGGGGTTACCTAAGCTAGACCTGACCTAAAGTCTAAAAATTATAAAAAAAATTACGTCATTTTGAGTAAAATGAAATTATTTTCTATTTTTAATTTAAGTAATTAAAAAACTAGATCGAGTCAAACTTCTGACTGAGACCAAAATCTGAACAGAACTTTTGAACCTAGCTTGAGCCTAGATGAGCCTAACCAGCCTAGTCCATTGCTAGATTATAAGCAAGACATACACTTTTAAATAGAAAAATATTAACTGAATAGAAAGAATATCAACACTTAGTACAAACAATCCTAGCATTCAATACATTCAATACCACCATTATAAACAAAAGTTATTACCACCACACATTTGAAGTAACCTTCATTAAAAAATAGGAATATCATGTACAAGCACAAAATATGCCTTACTTAATACAAATTAAACTAGTACCCTCTCTAATTAATACTATGTCCAGGTGTAAAAAAAAAAACCATCTTTCATTAAAGACAAGTAATACTAATACTTTAAATGGGAATATAGTGACCAAGTGGAAAGAACCTCAATATAAATTATATTAATAATTAGCATATTCAATACCATAATTACAAATAAAAGTTTTTAGGATGCATCTAAAATAAGTAATGAGTTGCATCCTAAAAACTTTACTAGCTATTTTAAAAATAAGTAATGAGTAGGTATTGACCATGCTTAACTGCTCCGTCGATATTAAGCTTGACCCAGCCCTCCGATTGCATGGACCACCCAGTCTGATTCCCTGCTAAAGCCCGAGGGCTTCTAAAAACACTTTGTTCCACTATTTGCGCTCGTTGGATCCAGCGAACGTAATCTAGAACGGCGTGATGACCTACAACAGGCTACTAAAAGTCTTCCTAAAAAATGTTATGATTCCGTCACTTCCACAAGAACCAGCATGCGACTCCGTAAACAGTGACCCACGGAGACTGATGAACAAGAGCGTGAGACGTAAGATTGGGAATCGCCCATGATCCTACATCAGACTGGAAAAAATCTGAGTTAACCACTTCGGGAGAAATTGACCCCAAAAGGTCTTGACTTGCAAACAATCTTGAAAGGCATGTAAAATTGTCTCCTTGTAATGGCAAAAAGAGCACTTGCTGTCCAGCGTAAGATGACGAGCTACACGCTGGTGATTGGTCATAATCTTTTGCTTGAGAAGCAACTAGAAGAAAGCCCGAATCCTTTGAGCCCAGCCCACTTCTAGATTATAGGCCACGTCTTTCCCCATTAAGACATGTTCCTGTACATGTACAGGAACATGTCATGCATCTCTTCTTGAGTCATAGAGATATCAAGAAAAATAAGGGTGTGGCCAGTCTACCCTTTATACCAGTCAATGTCAATAATCAATGATATAAAAATTGGCTGATCTCTGGTAGTTGGTTATCAGAATTTTATATATCTCTGGCAGTTGGCTATCAGAATTTTATATTCATCATCTTCCAGAACCAAGTGTGGTTCTCCACATCCGTGCAGTTGTGGAGATGTACTTGTTATCAGGAAAACTTCACAATAAGGACCTGACAGTATGGCTGGTAAGACCAAGAATGTGTAGACACGGGTATTGGATTGCTGTACATGAAAAATAGCTAGCTGATAATAATTTCTTCCAAAACAAGTAAATATTCATCTTTGCTATAAATGTCACTAACTAATGTTAGTCAATGCAGCCGATGCAACTCCATACCAAGCCTCAGAAACCTGGTAGCCAACTCCATTTCCTGACATAATAAGAGCACTTACCAGCAATAATGAGCAATTAAGTCTCCCAACAACTCCAAGTATTTATGCCTTTTAAAAAAATTATTCAATCTCTGCACTACACCAGAATCATAACAACTCCAAGTATTTATGCCTTTCAAAAAAAGTATTCAATCCCTGCACTTCACAAGAAATCATAATTCATACCAGTCTCACCATCCACCTCCAACTAAGTCATAATATATACGTTCCTATTAGGACAAGACTATTATGGCAACTCATTACCAGCTTTGGCTCTTATCGGGGATATTGCTACTGCAATTTACCCTCAAGGTGAATGCAAAAGTTCCAGCCATTATCGTTTTTGGAGACTCTACAGTTGACTCAGGTAACAACAACCAGATTTCTACAATCCTGAGGAGTGATTTTGCACCATATGGTCGTGATTTCGTGGGTGGACAGGCAACAGGAAGATTTTCCAATGGTCGGATTGCACCGGATTTTATTTCTGAAGCATTTGGTATTAAACCAACAATACCTGCGTACTTGGATCCAGCGTACAGCATAAAAGATTTTGCAACTGGAGTTTGCTTTGCTTCCGCAGGAACTGGCTTTGATAACGCTACTTCTGATGTGCTAGTAAGTGATGCTGACTCCGTAGGAATCAAAATGACTTCCGAAATCTGTTCTCAAAGAGATGTTCTTTCCTCCAAAATGCAAATTCAGATCAGAATATTTGGAACTTTCCTGTTTCGAACTTTAATGGAAAGTTGGGAAACATAACTAAGTTCAAGTGACTAAGTCCGAAGGAATATCCTCTGTAGTTTAAATGTGGTTAATATACATATTCTTCACGATCCTCTTAACTTTTGCAGTCTGTAATACCTCTTTGGAAGGAAGTAGAGTACTACAAGGAATACCAGAAGAAGCTTAGAGGCTATCTAGGGGACGAGACAGCCAATCACATTTTACGTGAGGCACTGTACCTGATAAGCATTGGAACAAATGACTTCTTGGAGAATTACTATGTCGTGCCAGGAGGCGGATCATCAAAGTTCTCAGTCCAGGAGTACCAAAATTTTCTTTTAGGAATTGCCAAGGACTTCGTCGCACAGCTTTATCACCTTGGAGCTATTAAGATAGCTGTAACTGGTCTTCCACCAATGGGGTGTTTGCCATTGGAAAGAACCACAAATTTACTATATGGAGGCGAATGCATTGAAGATTACAATAACGTGGCCAAAGAGTTCAATCGGAAATTGCACGGGTTAATTGTGAAGCTGAACAAGAAGCTTAAAGGGATTGAGTTGGTCATTGTAAGCCCTTACGATCTAGTCTTTCAGATAGTCCAAAGTCCAAATTCTTTTGGTAAGTCTTTCAAGTCCTCTCTTTCACGCGTGCATATCATTTTCCCTACAACCTTTGTTAAGTGTGCTTCACCAGTAATTTTATAGACATCAATTTATCATCCACATGCAGAGCCCTGCAATCTGGCATGAAGTCATTAAATAGTATATAGACTTGATTTGAAATGCTAACCAGGCGAAGTGATTGATCTGAAAGTATTTATTACTGCTCATAAGATTGGAAAGCACACTATAATTACTTATAATAGTTATAGAGTTCTTTAATTCCATAATTATTTCATGGTGAGTGAGCACAGAGACTGATTTGTTCCGACACGGTTTTTCATTGCAGGGTTTGACAATGCAGCAATAGCATGTTGTGGGACAGGCTTATTTGAGATGGGCTACATGTGCAATAGAAGAAACCCTTTTACATGCTCAGATGCAAATAAGTATGTGTTTTGGGATGCCTTCCACCCTACGGAGAGAACAAATGCAATTGTAGCAGATTATGTGGTGAAAAATGGCTTAGCTCAGTTTCTCTAATGATGGCAAGAATGATATCAACTGTTCTCGTTAGGCACTTCTGGTACTAATCTTTCTAGTTGAATTGCAGTCTTTATGGTCTACTGGTCCTTACATTAATTTTTCATAATATACTACCCCGAAAGATTCCTTTTTAGACACATGCATTGTAGCTCAAATAGTTCATAAGGAACAGGAACCCAGAAA
Organism: Erythroxylum bequaertii; assembly: GCA_024520955.1. Taxonomy (NCBI): domain Eukaryota; kingdom Viridiplantae; phylum Streptophyta; class Magnoliopsida; order Malpighiales; family Erythroxylaceae; genus Erythroxylum; species Erythroxylum bequaertii. Next base: position 29,672,097 of record JANIJF010000211.1, on the reverse strand, counting down.
GATAAGACTTAAAGAAGGGAGCAGTCTTTCACAGGTCCAGTTTCATAAAATGATATTATGTCCTGATAACATAGGAAGTACAGACGTACTCAAGCAATCAAGATGAGCGAAAGAGCTTCACTTATTTACCAACCATGCGCCCAGCTTTAAAAGTTAAAGACTTTTTGGGATTTGCAGTCTGTAGAACTCAAAGCATCTTTAATGATGCCCCTCCCCACAATTGCACTAACAAATTTGCCCACCACTTTATGCCAATATGTCAGCTGATGCATGAAGATTAAAGCCTAGGAAAACTAGGCAGGCCGAGTAGACTTAATCAGTGCAGGAAGTACAGCCAGATTAACCTGAGACTTGCCCATAGGATATCTTTCGACACAACGAACCATATTCTTGTTGTGCCGATCCTAACGTTGAAACACAAGTTTATAAATGATAATTAATCAAGGAAACAAGCAAACTACATAATACGCATAACTAGAGTGATGGATGCGCTGTGCGTTTTCTTAATGACCCTGCATTTGCTTCTCAAGGTCTGGTACTTATTCGGGCCATCGAATTGAGATCTTTCCACGCTGAAGAAACATTCTTTTGATAGGAATCAAGTACTAAAAAGCATCAGGGTCATAATGGTACTTCTTGTACCAGAAAAAAATTCAATCATTAGCCTAAAAGTCTAAAAACTTTGTCGCGGAACATGAAACATGTCTGACATCCCCGTGATTTATCATAAGAATTTCAGACAACAACATGGATTTGCAGGTAGGATAAACGAGTAGCTACAAAAAAATGGTTGAAGAGTCACCAGCTGGACGTCGTTGGTCTTGATGTCGCACCGCACTCGGTAAACACGAAATCTAGGATTGACCCTGTGATCAGGATCGAGGCAATGATTTCAATGTCTTCTTAACAAGTTTCAAATTCAAATATTCCTTCCCAAGTTGATGTGCTTGGTTTGCTATGTCACGTAATCTCTCATAGAAGTATCTAATAGTTTCACTCTCATCTATCTTGAGCTCTTCAAATCTCATAGCTAACATATAAAGTTTCGAGGCTATCACAGATTTCGATCCTTCATGTATAGTTTACAAATTGTCTCATGCTTCTTTCGCTGATTCACATGTTGATATCATAGAAAAATGACCATCATCAACTACACTAAAGATGGCATGCATGGCTTTAGAATTTCCAAACGCTCTGTCTTCTTCAGCACTTGTCCATTCAGATGCATCATTAAGCACTGTTTCTGCCTTTTCATTAGTCACCACTCGATGTGTTCACTCATTTAAAACTGAGTTCCATGTTTTTGTACCTTATGCTTGAATGAATACTTTCATTCATGATTTCTACACAGGATAATTGGAACCATCTAGCAATGGTGGTTTGGTGATAGATGCCCCTTCTTTTATGGGTATATTCTTGAAAGAAGGATTTTCACCAACTTGATTTACCAAGTTCTGATTCGGTGACCCGCTTTGATACCAATCGAAAATCTGAAAGGATGTAGTTTTGTAAAAATTTTGGTTCAACCACAATTGTTTCTAGCACAAGAAAAAACGAAAAAATAAAACATAAAATAACAAATCAACATTATAAATTTGTTAACACAGTTTAGCATATCACCCAGCTTAATACGTTCACTAACGACACAAGGCTTTATTGAGCCAACTCACTTAACCCTTGACACTATATCTCGTCCTCACAACCCGTGAAAGTAATTCACACCCAATAACAAGACCGCTTTGTGCTAACCTCCATAGAGGATTTTTTTCAACAATATTTGATAATATTGACGAAAATAAAATAACTCAAGTGATAGACACAATAATAAACATAAACAAAGATAACACTTAAGATAAAAAGCAACTCTCCTAAATATGTCACTTCATCAACGAAGGAACGGGAAGTTGTCCTCTAAGAATGCTGCTGTAGTCTTTGGATATTGTCACTGGAACACCTCACACATAGTAGCTGAAAAATCACCACAAACATGAATGTTTCTTCACCGAAACGTTACAAACATCGGAGCTGTAAAATCCACAAAAGCTGCTGGAGTTTTTAGCAAACTACCACCACTAATGAAAGCCGCCAAAACATATACAATCAATGCCCATTTAGCCCAATGAAAATCACACCATCGACCAAGAATGAGAGCTGCGAAGATCACAAAAGCCTCTAGAGTTTTTGCACACCATTAATCACAACTAATAACCACAAAATGAATACTCCATCTATAATGAACAACCCATCAAAATAATGCATCCCTTGACATAAAACATAACTTCAATTTTGGATGATATCCCCAGGTAATCAGCTACAAAAAGATCATCCAAGATGGCCCAAAAATCCCAGCTACTAAGTCATAAGATGCCTATCGTTTATTCACCCAAAAACCAATAACAATGCAGCCCCACACATCACGTAAATCACAACACCAGTAAAACTACAAAAATCACACAAAACTACTAGAGTTTTTCACATGGACAACACTACAAAGATAGCCTAGAAAATCAAACACAATGGACAAAAAATGCAGCTACAAATCTGGACAAAATCGCCAAAGATCACTCAAAATCCTAAAAATCCAACTATCAAGTCACCATGTTCTTATCGATTTTTCCCACCTAAAGCAGCAACAAAACAACCCCAATAAATCATGCAATTGGTAGATAAAACACAGCTGTACAATATAGATAATGTTAAAAAAAATCAGTTGCCTTAGATAGGTAAAAACTACAGAAATAATCACCAAAAAATCTGCATCTTATTTTAATCAAGATGTGGTGATTTGATTCCAATTAAATCCTATCTTGACTAGGATTTTATACTAAATAAAAATCATCTTCAAAGAGTCCCACATAAGATAGAATATTCATCATAATAATATTCTCAAATAGTTAAAGATGTCCAATTATAAATAATGCCTAAAATATCATAACACATATCTTAACACTTCTTATCCATCTGATAGTCCCGATCTGGTTGCCATCTCTCTACTCAAGTTGATATTGATTTCATTAGTGACAACTAATTCTCTAATGAATTTTATACTATTGTAGGTTCATATGAGGCAGTTCTAAGTTTACTTTTAGAAAATTCTAGTATTCTTTTCTCTCTATACTGTGTAGATACAACTACTTAGTACTAATTTGAACAACTTTTTATCACTTTTGTTGGGGAACTTGAGTCTACACAACCATTCTATTTTTCCCATCTAGTATGCATTAATGTATTTGATTTTACATCTAATTTGAATTTCATGCCAAATGATTGATGAAAAGGGTCAAGTAAAGAAGAAATTGTTTGTGGTTTCAATACATTGGTTATAAAGTCTTCAATTAGGATTGTTCAATTGCACTTTTTCTCTGTTGATTGTTTTAAACCTCCCCTTAAAACCATATAAAAATATAAAAAAGAATAAAATGATTTTCTATCTATTTTTCCTTTATATGGATCGTTAGATTAATAAGCTAAAACTTTACTCCATACTTTTTTAAAAACAAATCTAAGTTTTAAACAAAATAACATATTTAAATTATATTTTAAATAAATAATATATTGAATGTTCTCCAAAAGGAGTTGAGAGGTAAAGCCATTACAAGTACCAATAGGCCATTTGAGTAATGGAGTACAAAATGTAAAGAAGGGACTAACAAGCATTGGTATTACCGTGGATCGATTAACTAATCCTATCATATAACTAAACCAGTGCCAATATCTATTCTTGCATTCTTGTTGCTACTACTTCTTATCCATCTGATAGGCTCCATCTGATTGCCATCCTTTTACTCATGTTACTATTTGGTGACAAGCAAATCTCTAATCAAGTTTATAGTATTGTAGGTCCATATGAGGTAATTCTAACTTTAGTTTTAGGAAATTCTAGCATCATTTTCCCTCTATAGGGCATAGACACAACTAGTCACTACTAATTTGAACAATAAATAAATTTTGTTAGAGAACTTGAGTATGCATGATCATTTAATTATCCCTATCTAATCTCTATTAGTGCATTTGATTTTTCATCTAGTTAGAATTTTATGCCAAATGATTAAGGAAAAAGTCTATGTGAAGAAGAAATGGTTTATGGTTTCAATGCCTTGGTTATAAAGTCTTCAATTAAGATTTCTCAATTGCACTTTTACTGTATCAATTGCCCTAAACCTCCCCTTAATAGCTAGTCATAAGATAAATAATGCTCTTGGTAGATTGTGGTTAAACAAACTTACATTTAGCCAATTCAATTTGGTACACTAAGAAATTGAATATATGTTTTGTTTGTGAAATTTGATGAGTTGTGCTTTAACCAGATTAAGATATCATCTTTGTTGGAATTGGGTTGTGGTGGTGAAAGGAACAATTTGTAGTGAAGTTAAGCCTCTTTAGTGATGATTTCATTAATCTCTATTCATAATCTTCCACTTTATATTAGTCTAGTAATAAGTGTCTCAGCTTACTCATATCAACAACGAAGTGTAGATGGCTAATTAAACTTCAATTATCATATCAAAATTAATTTTTTAGTCCATTTTCACATATTGATCTTTTTCCTTAATTCTGATAATTATTTTAAGTCCATGAGATTGTGCATCCATCAAACCCAAAGTGATTGGTTACCATTGAAGTACTTTCAAATCCTTTTGGCTAGGAGCATATTGTTTTGAGCTTTAATAGAAATGAATCCAAGTCCCACTTCTTCCTTAGGGGGTTATATTTCAGTTTATTTGACCTTAGCATCAATTGTCTTAGTTACTGCTCCCTCGCATATAAAGTCCTTAAGGATTTTATTTATTGCTTTAATCATGTTTCTAAATAGCATAAGATATGAGCACCAATAGATTAGGTTATTGTGTATGGAAATAATCTGTTAGATTTGAATTGTATATAAGAGCTATTTGTTGAGCTAACTACTAATCCATTTATGTTTTGAGTCAAAAAGTGGATGATAGTCCCTGAATGTTAACCTTTTAGTAGTATATGGGATTCCTAAATAAGTGAAAGGATGATCTTTGATTTAAAGCCTTGTTAGTATGGAAATACTTACATATACATCAATAGCACCAATTGTGATGAAAATATATATCTTGCTTTTATTGATATCACACCCAGATGAAAGGGGTCATTGCCTCAATCCCTATCTACTTTCAAGTTTTTTTTGGGGGCTCTTTATTGATTAGAATGCTAAAGGAAGTGGGTGGATGTCACACATTGTTGGATATAATTATTGAAGAGTGGTAGGAATCTAAAGACTTTTAGACTGTCAAAAAAGAATTTTTCAACTTATATTATTAAATGCCTTATTCAAATATATCTTTAATGTATAAATTTTGTTACATATATTTATATTATAATTTAAAAAAAGCTCTTGTGCAGTAAGTATGTTGTCCCCTATTGACCTGCCACTTATAAAAAGCTCCTTGAGCTAAACTAATGATGGATTCTATTACTACTTTGAGTCTTGAGGATAATATCTTAGAAATGATAATGTATAATGTGTTATAATATGATATTGGCCTATGTACCTTAAATGTTGACGGGTTGGGTAACTTAAGAATAAGACAAATTAGTGTTTTGTTGATCTCTTTAACATGACCTCATTTAAAGACCTCTAATATGTAATTTTAAACATGATTATAATTTTTGAAGAATTCCTAATGTATATCATGTCATCAATATGCAAATGCACAGCTAATAAATCATTGCCTTAAACTTTCATATAAAGTTTAGGTTTATTACCACTTTTTGCTATACCAAGCCCTTGGTTCTTGCTTGAGCCTATAGAGGGTCTTGTCTAGTTTGTACAATTTATGCTCTTGAAATACATGTTTTAACAATTCACCATTAAAAAATGTAGATTTTACATTCAACTTAAAGACTTTCCAACCATTATTAGCAACCAAGGTCAGAAAGAATTTGAATAGTATCAAAATGAACAAATGGAACATAAATTTTAATAAAGTTAGTACTTGGAACTTGAGCATACCACTTAACTACCAACCATGCCTTACACTTTTGCAAAGAACCATTAGGATTGAGCTTAGATTTACGAAATGTTTCAAACCAATTACTTCCTATTTTTTGGCAAGTTACCAATGTCCATATTTAGTTCTTTTCGATTGCTTTGATTTCTTCATCCATTGCTACACACTATTCTCTTTTCTTGATTGCATCTTTAAAACTACTAGTTTTTAAAGCAAGAAATCTATATTAACAAGATTCATAAATTTCAAATAGACTCCTCACCATTCTAAAAGTAGATTTAGGAGAAAATTATAGAGAAAATGCTTCCAATGGGATAATTGGCTCATCAATTTCCATAATATGATTAGGCTTCTCATTGATATATTTTCAAATTTAAGCATCATTTTCATTAAAAACAACATCAAAAGTAATGATTAGAATTTTAGAAACATGATCAAATAGCTTATAATATTTAGTTTCTTTGCTATAGCCAACAAAAATATATTTTCTACTATTGTCATCCAGTTTTCTTCTCAGTTCAGTAGGTACAAATGCATAAATAATATAACTAAATGGTTTTAAGTGACTTACAATGGGTTTATAGCCATACCATGCTTTATAAGGAGTCATTTCTTATATACATTGAGTCAAAAATATGTTGGAAAGATAAATAGTCTCCCTTACAACTTCATCCCAGAATTTTTTAGGAAGGTCTTTCTTCCTTAACATACTCCTTGCTATTTTAATAACTGTTATGCTCTCCATAATGCCATTTTATTATGGTGTATAACTGGATGTATACTATCTTTTAGTACCATAAAAATTGTAAAAATTTATAAATTTTATAGAGATGAACTCACCACCATGGTCAGTTCATAATTTTAAAATAGAACAACACTTTCTTTCTCAGTTATAGCTTTAAACTCTTTAAAACATTCAAAAGCATTTGAATTCTCCTTAATAAAACTAATCACAAGTCTTTCTCAAACAACTATCGATAAGGGGCAAGAAATACATACTACCATTCATTGAAAGTGTTTTCTTTGGCCTGCAAATGTCTATATGCATCAACATCAAAAGTTAGAGGCCCTCTATAAACATGCTCTAGGAAACTTGTTATAATGTTGCTTTCTTAAGATGCAAGCTTCACAAAGCTTCCTATTGCCAGTAATAATTGAAATACTAGTTACTAGTTTCTTTTTAGACAACAAGGTTAGTCCACCAAAATTGAGATGACCAAACATTTGATGCCAAAGCAACATATTATCATTACCGGTTGCTTTGAAAACATGAATAAGAGCATTAGCAAATACAGACACAAACATCTCATCTTCTACCATTTAAACACAATGAAGTAGGTGCATGCTTTTCTTTTAATAAATCATGCATTTATAAATACCTTATTAACTAACCCACACTAATAATATTATGAGCTAAACTAGGAACATACATTATACAATGTAACAAGTTCTTTTCATATTTTGTCAAAAAAGTAATGTTACCCATTCCACATACCTAAACCTAGTTCTTATCACTTTATCTTACTTCAATCTTCATAGGTTCATCAATAAGAGGATCACAATACAGATGATAGTTTTAAAGTTAATTAGATAATAGGTTTAGTGCCAAAGTACCACATTCAAAGTCCAAATTTAATATCAACCTAAAAGATATATGTAATTTATTTCTATGTATGATCATTATGTGGTTATAATGTTCTTACATGAATTTTTGATTTGTAAAAGGGAAAGAGATCAAGGAGAGATCATCTCTTCAATAAAGACAATCATAATAAAGGTTTGGTAAAAAAACAAAATTGAATAAGAAATCAGACCTAAAGCCTAAGTCGTGAAAGGATCATATTTAGCCTAAATTTAGGTCAAAACTTCAATTTAATAATAAAATAAAAATTTTAATTTTTACTTAAGTAAATTTTAGTAGAAAACCAAAAAATCCTTTCAAGGCCTATTAATTTCAAAAAAAAAAAACCCAAGTTTATTATCAACTTGCATATTTCTTTAAATATTCTTTTTCTCTTTCATCATGATTTTTCAAATATATGTGTCAGTTTATATTTTTTTAATCAAAATTTTCTTTCTAAAACTTCTTTCTTTTGAAAAAAATTCTTTTAAACATATTTCATGCGAAAAAAATCCTTATTTCTTCATATACTTTTTTGAAGTCATCATTATGTTTAGAATAAACTTCATATAGATTAAATGCATTTCATTCATCTTAAATAGCCATATCATTTTAAACATTTTTTATCTTATTAAAATCTTCACTTTAGGTTATTTAAACAAGTCTTTCATATTTACATTATAGTTTATACCTCTTTAATTAGATGCACTTCATTTAAACTAAAAGCACACTTTCTTTTTATTAAATTACTTTTTCAGAATTTGTTTTGACCATTATGCATAGGCTAATTTTCAACTCCTAACTAGTCCTTTAAAATCTCAATTTCAATTCGAAAAATGATTTTTTTCATGTTTCAAATCTTCCTAAAATAAGTGAAAATATCATATTTCATATATAAAATCTTTTTTAAAATATTTTCAATTTGTAAAACGATTAGAGATCTAGGTATCTCTATAGATTGGCAGAATACGGTTTCTATCATATTTTTATTTTATAATCAACTCTCAAACTCTTTTTTTATTAGTATTTTCTAATTTTTTCCATTAAGTTTTTTCTTATTCTTATTTCAATTAGATATGTAGCTATTTCAATTATAAAGATACAATTTCAGTTAACCCTTATATTTTAGGTGTGCTTTGCACATTAATTATATTAGTGTTAGAGTGAAGTTGGTTTAAAACTCAACATTGGACTATCTTGATTTTCTTCTACTAAGTTATTATCATGATGCTCCACCATAAAAAGATGGCATTGCTTTCTATTACACTTCTGTCTAAGCAATATCTTCTCATAAAATCAAATTGTAACTTCTCTTCCCTCTTTTTATTTAAATATTTACTACTGATTTGGTTTTATTTTCTTTGAACTAGTTTGTTGAATGTAGGTTTATGGGTGAAAGATATGTTTGATGAGGAGGGACTTGGTAGAAAACACATTAAATGTTTTTATTTGGATGTAAGAGTCGGGTCGGAATGGGATTGGGTTTGAGTCACTTATAGACTAAACTTGCTTGAATCTTTTTATTTAAGCTTGGGCCTAAACTTAAAACTTCTAGGATCCAAGTAATTCAACCTGAGCCTATGCTTGATCAGACTTTACTCTATTCAAAGCTCAATTAGACTAGGTCAGGCTTGAAAAGCTTAACCCTAAAAAATTAAGGAGATAAATTGGCCCAAGCTCTCCCCATTACCTCATAAAAAAGGATTAAGTTAGTTCAGATACAACCCAACGTCCACTGCAAAATAACATTTATCGGTGTAATGTTCATACTGAATCATCTTCAAGTCCTAATCAAATTTATGAAGGTCACTGCACTCCCGATAGGTATCACAACAAGTTAGATGAAGAGTATTCAACAAAATATAAAGCGTATATAATGAAATGACCTATTTTGCTATCTATAACCATAAAGTATATAGTTTAAATCTTAGCAAAATAAACTATTTTACCAAGATCAACAACAAGAAAACCAGGTGATAGTATGAAGAGCTATAGGTGACAAGCAGAGAGAGAGACATAGGTAGCTAGCTAAGGCAAGGAGAGATGAGAGAGTAGTTGGGTTGGGCAAGGCACAAAAAAAATTCCTTTTCCTTCTTGCTCTGAGCCAGTCTCTGGGGGAATGAGGGTGGAACCACTAGAGGTTTGGGTTTATGAGGATTTTCAGCTGGGCCTGAATCCTGTATGTGG
>JANIJF010000211.1:29249796-29260838 GCA_024520955.1 Erythroxylum bequaertii | reverse complement strand
ATATACATCTAAACATGTACAAGATAAAGAATGCCTTTAAATAATTTGTCACTAAACTACAACCAAAGCAATTGGCTATAGGGCATAAACCAACAATGGTTGTGCGAGCCCTCCAGGTTCAAGGCAACACACTTGATATCTCATGCAGAGATACATACACATACTGGTTAATCACATGATAGCCAAGACAAGAGACAACATCGATGTGGTAGGGATAACAGACATGTTCTATCTCCAAAATATGGTAGAGAAGACCCCCGTCTATCTCGAGTATGACTTAGCTTGTTTCTTCAAGCATTAGGCTTATGACACATGAGTACAATCCGTTTACGTGGCTTTTTTGTAATGATACTAATACACAGAATGGGATTGTTAAAGAGACTACCTAGGATGACAACGACGAAGCAAATGGTACCCATCACTCTCAAGACAGTAAGAGCACTGGGCGTAATATAGAGGAGGTTAGGCCAGCAAGGATAGGTCTATATCCTAGTAGGATCCTGGGAGCTTACAATTGTAAGGGACAAGATCCTTTGTCTAATTTTATAGTGTTTTATTTTGTTCCACGAATCTCAGCCATTCATTTATGCAGGACCCACGCAGAATTTATATAAATAAATGACTGAGATTCATGGGACAAAATAAGATACCATAAAACTGGACATAAGATCTAAACTCTAGTTGTAGTTGGAGTAGAAGGGGATTGACCTAATTCATTAAGTAGTAGAAGCATGATCTCGCACAATAGCTAATGAAAGAGCTCAAGCATCAAAATGACTCCTCGGAAAGTACTAGTAAGTCTAGGAGACCACAAATACCTCTACATCGGGATCAACTAAAGATTGCCTAATTAAAGAGATATATGGGGTAGATTCCAATAGTGCAGTGCACCATTAGAGAGGGACAACATTATTTGATGAAGCATATGGCATGGTCAAAGTCGTATGATTGATGGACAAAGAAGGTACTTGTCAGGATCGTAAGACACCTCAGAGTAGTAGTACCACCTCTACTACCAAGATTTGCCATAACATCACTAACTCCAGTCAAATGCTCAAGCTATTAAAAGGTAGTACCTCACGACACCTAAGACATAGATATCCTCATTGCACTAACAAAGGCCTTTGTTGTTTGAAAGCGCTTTTCCGTTTATTTGTTTTTTTCTTTTTTCTTTTTAATTTTTTTCTCTTTTGTTTTTGTCTTAGTAGTTAGTAAGGGATTAGCCATGCCAAGCTCATATGAGGCTAATTATTTATTTTATTTTTTAATTGTGAACTACCAAACCATAGTTTCTATACATATATAAGGTTTTTTTTTTACTCTCTTAACATGTTTTTAATTTCTATTATTTTATTTTATTTTTACAAGGATGATAATGGATGTAAATCATACATCATGTTCACACTTCTAGATTATAAATTAGGTAAGTACTAGTTTACTTTACTTTCTATCCATTTATTTTTTCTTTTTTATGATTTTTTGTGTACATTAGGGGCAATGTACGTACATAAGTATGAGGAAGGGGTATAGTAATTTTATGGATTTAATGTTGAATTAAGATTATGTTAATTTTTATTCATTGATTATCCTCTATAAAGATCTCTTATTTGTCAATTCTTGTCTTGAAGCATTTTGAGTTGTTGTGAATTAAAGAATAGAGTTAGAATATGAAAGGAAGAACAAATATGATTAAATGGATTTTTACATGTGATAATATGAATAAATGTTTTGATTATCGATTTGAATGAAAGAGCTTCAAATTTTTCACAAATGATCCTAAATTATAAGGTTTTGAGCCTATGAGCATTTATTATTATTATATTATGCTTTATTTTTGTTGTTGTGTGATGGATGATTGTAGAACTTGTTTTTAATATACAAGTTGAGACCATAACTTTTAACTTAAAGGTATTGAGATGATAAAGGCTCCTAGATTGCACCCTTGTTAAACCTTTTTCTTTAATTTTGCCATACCTTGTTTTTACCCCTTAAGTATAACAATTTTGAGCCTTAACATTTTCTTTGGATTATTTTACCCATGATATAAGCTAATAACCAATTTCTTTTGTTATCTTTATATTTATTTTTGCACCCTGAAGGATTGTATTGACTTGATTATGTAAGTATTTGATTTGATTAAGAAGTTTGATGAATGAGATAAGGCATGGGATTATTTCCTTGATGTTATATATTATCACGTTTTACTTATCAATAATTTGTATATTATCTTTACCATTAAAAAAATTATGTTTTAAGATACTAAAATTATGAGAAGGAGAAAGAGAAAGCACTTGATATGTTTTACACCTTATTTACATTATATGTGGAGATTTGATTTGGTTAAATCAAATTCTTGTATGATCTTGGTTATACAATATCCTTCATATTGATTAAACCACATTACACCTTTATTATAAGAAAATTTGATTTTTTCCTCTAATTTAATTCACAGCGATGAAAATGTGATATGATGGCAAAATTATGGTTAAAAATCCATATATGTATTGATTTAAAAGTCTTACTCATATTCACCCAAAATACTTTAAGTCCATCTTTGGTGTCAAGGTGACACTTGATTTCAAAAACATTACCAAACTCTTATTTGTGATATTGGCCTATGGAAAACTCACTCTAAGATTGTAAAACTCCAATTATATTTTGATTTGATTTTTAAGGCATTAAATTTGAAAAGAGAATAGATGGGTTGAGATGAAGAAGAAGTTAATATTAAGAAGAATTGATTAACTGAAATTACTATTTGCTTAAGGACAAAAAAAAGTTGGCCAAAAAAAAAGGACAAAAAAAATACTTAAGTCTAGGGAAGCTGATACAGTGGTGATTCAGTCATATTCTTAGTCCTATACTTTGTGTATTTTGATTTTCTATTTAAGTATTTTTACTTATTTTGGTGCTTTAGTTGTTCATTTTGTTTTTAGCTTTTAATTCACTTACTTGTAGCAGAAAGGAATAAGTTTAAAATTTTTTGGAGCAATTTAGAGCTATTTTGATTGATTTATTGAGTCCAAGATGGTGTACATGACTGATTAAGAGAGTTCAGTAGTGTGTTAATGATTTCTTATGGTATACGGTTATGTAGATTGGCAACATGCCAAACTTGAATTATGATAAGGCCATATTGATAGTTTATTCATGTGCTATCTTTTGGTACCTTTATTCAATATGCTCTTGTATCTCATTTTATCTAAAATTTGAATTTAACAAAGATAAGATTGAGCTACAAATAGGGAAGGAGGCAGAAAAAAAAAAACCAAAAAGAAACCCTAAAATGATGGGAGGATAAAGAAACAAACAATGAAACCCCTTTAGAGTAGATTTTCATCAATCTAGAGTGCAGTTTTTTTAATTTCAAGGATTCTACCCCTGTTCTCTAGGATTTCTACATTTTTCTTTAGTTTTGATGTTTTGTTTTCTATTATTATAAGCTAAATACCTTTTGGTATCTGCATTAGATGAACCCCAAGATATACCTTATAATGATTTTGATTTAATTTAATTTATTCTTTAATTTTAATGAGATTGAATTATGTATTCTTTGTTATTCTTGAATTAATATAGTCAACATATTATTTTATGTACGATTTCATGCAATTGAGATTGTGAAATCTATTGTATGTATAGGTCTAACATAATTGAAAATATCTGGAAGCAACCTTAGAGATGGAGCAACATAAATCCTCTAGATTAGAGTCAAAGTTAATAATGAAATTTATAAATCAAATAATGCAATTATAGCGATTTAAATTACAAAGGGAATTCAGTTAAACAACCTAGAATTAGTTGTTACTTGTCTTAAGAAAGATATTATCATTATTTAGGAATTTCCATGGTCCAATAAATTTATTAATGAAATCATAATTGAATTAGGGATCTTAAAAGGGATTCGAAGTACAAGTATCATTATTTTATTAGTTGATTTTTTCATTCTTCGACTATATTAGTTTATTTAATTATCTTGATTTTTTAATTTTTCTTTTATTTTAAATATGAATTATCACATTCTTCTTAATTCTCAGTTAGATAATAGGAAAATAGTCATTATTAGTACTTGTAGTCTGTGTAGGATTGTCACTTACAGCTCTAAGGCCTATAATATAGAAAAATAGATGTACTTGCCTTGGATAGTCTGTAGGTTTTAGGAATAGATTTATATATACATTGCACGAGAGTCCATCAAGGAGATTCCATAAAGATTCAATTAATTTCATGATTTGTGAGAATGAATTCTTTTATCTTGTTTTATTTCTTGATTATTGTTTGATTTTTATTTTTACCTTAATCTAGACTAAATTAGGATACGTTTAGGATTGATGAACCCTAAAACTATTATTGTGTATTGTTTCTTTTTTTTAGTAAAAAACCCAAGTTTTATTATGAATTATTTATGATTATTCATTATTATTGAATTGAAATTTACTAGTATTTTTATCCAATTTTAGATTTCATAATAGGCATTAAGAAATCATATATATGAATAGATCATGACTTGAATAATATGAGTTACATTGAATGCTAGAGATAGAACCATATAAATCTTTTAGGTTAGAGTCAAATCTTTCAAAGGAATTCGTAAGATAGGTTAACAAATTCATAGGGTTTTTAATTAGATAAATATTTCAATTAATCAACCTAATGATAATGGCTGTATTTATTGAAAATTTATGGTTATAATTTTTTAATTTTTACTGTTATAAAAATTAGGGTTAATATTCGAATCAAAATAATTATAAAAATTAGGGCTAAATTTGGATCTTATTTATCTATTGGTTACTTCAATCTTTTTTGTTGCTTTGGTTTGGTATTTTAGATTAGTTCAAATAATGTTTTCGTTAAAATTAATCATTCATTTTATTACATTAGATATTAGAAATATAGCTAGTGCTGGTACTTGTAGTCCTTGTGGGTTTGGCATTAAGGTTAACATTATAAGAATGATAGGTGCACTTGCCTAGTAATCTTTAGCATAGTTTTAAATGAATACATATATTATAGTCAAGTTTTTGGCACCATAGTTAGGGAGTAAGATATTAAAAAAATTTCTTTCTATTAATCTCATCAAATTTTTTTTCATTTTATATTTATTACTTGAAAAACTTTCTTTCTTGATCTTGTGTTTATTTGTTGCAAGAATATGTGTTCTTGTCACTGCTATGGTTGAATTACCTAAAGTAATACCTTTCATAAGACTCTATGAAGAGCTGCAACACGTAAAAGACTAACTAGAGGTATCCTATGTATGGAAACCTTAACCCATGGTCAAGAAAACTTGGTAACCGATAGGTAAAATATTCCTAATGTGTGACTTTTAGGAATTTATGGAGAATGAACAACCAAAATCAGTCCCAAACATTAATGATACTATGCAACTACAAGGTAGTAGCGAAAGTGTAGGGGAGGATGTTATGGCAGATTATGTTACAAAAGTCTCTGGTCATTTAATTCTGGAAATAGACGTACAACCACCTGATTTAGCAATACCTAAGGAAAAATCAGCAACTAATTCTCTCTATAAATAGAGTGATCATACCAATGGCATGGAAGGGCTTTGTTCATAAGTGGAATTAGTATCCAAAGATCCTAATATGGAGGAATTTGGCATTTGTTTAACCAAGCCTAATGACACGTTGATTGTGTATGGGAGAGGAATGGATCAGGTAATGTGTGTCATGAAACGTATCGAGGCTATAACAATAATAAATTGTATGGAAAACTTTGGTATGTTAGTTGCAGTTGGAGATGATCAAATGGTGTGTGAGAAGAGCATCATAGAGTTAACAATGGTGATGAATGTTGCTAATCGTTTAAGTCTATAATTTGATGTTGCTGATAATCAATGTGGCAATGTAGATCAACACTTTGAAATCATAATTAAGAGGAGGTCTAATAGGAAAAAGAGGACTCCAAACAAGGTACCTGATTAATGATAATTCTCTCATGGAATGTTATGGGTGTTAATAACCCCACCAAAAAGTTGTTTATTAAGAATTTGGTTACTCAAAATAAAGTTAAATTGGCTAGTTTTTTGGAGACATGAATCTGACGAGGAAATGACAACTTGCTCAAATATTTCTAGCTGGTTGGAAAGAGATCATTAATCATAATATGTATCCAAATGGAAGAATAGTTACACTCTATGATTCATCCATGGTTTCTGCTTGCTTAACTTTCATGTTTGAGCAATTGATAAATCTAGAAATTTCAGATAAGCGTTCAAATCATTCTGTCTGCATCTCCTTTGTGTATACCTTTAATACATCTTATCAAAGAAGTATTTTGTGGAACTAGGTAAAGATCCTAGCATCCTCCATTATGATTCCTTACATTATCATAGGGGACTTTAATACTATCTTAAAGTTGGAAGAGGCAAAAGGCCTCAGATCTATGGTAATTCCTTGTCTTGATTTAAGGAAATGCATTGAAGAAGCTCATTTGGTTGATATTCCAACTAGTGGAAATTATTTCACATAGAGCAATAGGTAGTATGGAGTGAACTTTATTTAAAAAAGCTTGATAGAAACTTAGCTAACATTCAATGGATCATGAGGTACACTAACTATTACCCTACTTATCTTACTAATAACCTTTCATATCACTCTCTTATTATTACTCAAGTAGGTGAGATTTCTTTCAAGTGGCTTTTTCTATTCAAAAGCTTTTTTTGTGAGCTGGAAAATTTTGATGATGCTTTATGGAATGCATTGAAGGCAACGTTTTAGGGGACCAATAAATATATCCTTTTCATGAAATTAAATTTGATGAAGAAATGAAGACATTGTTCAGGAAAGGCAACAAACATCATTTATTGAATACTGTAAAAGGCAACCTGGAGAGCATTCAACATCAAATCTATATGAATCCTAGTTCTTCTCTTTTACTGGAAATGGAAAAGGTAGCTATTTACAACTACTTTAAAGCTTTATGGTTTAATTATTCTCTCATGAAAGAGAGATCAAGACTCTAGTGGATAAAATATGGGGATAGAAATACCTCAATGTTTTATAGATCAATCATTAGAAGGAAAGTTGTCAATAGAATTGTCTCTTTTGAACTAGATGGTGTACAACTAATTTCACAGGATAAGCTACTGCAAAGGGCTCTTAGTTATTATTCTGAATTCATAAATAAACCCTCAGAAGCAAATTCTTCAGTACATCATCTTCAACAAATTTTACAAGATGGATTGTCTTTTCAATAGATTGATTTTCTTATTCATCTTGTTATAATTGCAGAGATTAAAGAATCATTGAAGTCCCTTCATCCCAATAAAGTGCCTGGCCCTGATGATTTCAACATACATTACTTTGTGAAGTTTTTGTCCATTTACAAGGAATACGGTGATTGAAGCTATTCAAGAATTCTTTAACAATGGTTCCCTATTGTTGGCATGATATATTACTACCTGAGATCAATTATCCTAGACATTCCTTCCCAGGTACTTTCCCCCGAGTAAAACTAGTTAGATCAATAATTAGATTACAACCTTTTCTTGAAGGTAAGGTAAGTCATTATACAAACCTTGGGAGAGATATAAGGAGTTGTTGATGTTATAGCCCCATTATAGGCTAGAAAAATGGCTTATCATTTAGACATTCTATAAAGAGATGACCTATAAAAATAATATCTTAGTAGATGTTGTTGTTGAAGGAGTTCTCATTAATAAGATTGTGGATAAAGCACACAATATAATTGAGCACCTGGCTCAAAATCATTACTAATGGTCAAGTGAAAGATTCACCCTAAAGAACCTAGACACTAAATAACTTTAGTTCCTATTCATATAAAACAAAATCAATAAAAAGTATGCAAAATAATAACTAGAAAACAAAAAAATCATAATTCTGAATCTCCTTTTATCTTCTAATAAATCTCCTTGCAAGTTTGGATTGGATGAAGAAGCTCTCTGGCAAATCTTTTGATGTTATCTTCATGT
The DNA here is from genome assembly GCA_024520955.1 of Erythroxylum bequaertii. Taxonomy (NCBI): domain Eukaryota; kingdom Viridiplantae; phylum Streptophyta; class Magnoliopsida; order Malpighiales; family Erythroxylaceae; genus Erythroxylum; species Erythroxylum bequaertii. The sequence goes on along the minus strand of JANIJF010000211.1, from coordinate 29,252,890 downwards.
TTTCCTCATCTCTTTATCAGAACTATTACCTATCTATATGTCTTACAACTTAAAATTACATAAAAACTAGGCTCTTCTTTTTTTCCTTTATTCATGTCCTTTTATAGTAAAAACTAAGGTTTCTAAGTTATACACGGTCAACTTACAATGGGTGATCGTGTAGCTCCAAAAACACCTAAATTCATGATTTCATATAAACATAGAGACTTAAACGGACAACATGCACGATTGTGTATATCAACTTACACGAGAGTGTAACTTCACATGACCATAACCAAAATTCTTCAATCTTCACACGTTTACATAGACTTACATAGTCGTGTAGGTCTAAGTTGCTTTAAATCTTTGTTACATGCCACGATTTCATCCTAATTCTTCTCTTTTTTGTCAATGAAGACAATTATCACATATAAATGCACTTGAAGAAAATTAAGTACCAAAAATACTATAAAAATATTAAATATCATGCAAAACACATTAAATATGGGTATATAATTATAGTTAAATAATCATTTATTAGTTATAAGCATTAATTTTCTAATTCCAAACCCTAGGACCAAATTTTGGGCAACTCAATTTCATTTGGAACTCTAAGACTTAGATCAGGCATTTCGTTTTAATTCAAAGCCCTATGATTGATTATAAGCAATTCATTTTAATTTAGAGACCTGTTATTCATTTTACGTATTCGATTTCGTTTCTTTGTTATTCTAATCCCTAAACTCAAATCTAGGTATTTTATTTTATTTTTAAGAACTATGATCCATTCTAAGAATTTTTTTATTTCAAATATTAAGATCCTTTCTAGGTATTTCTTTTTTATTTTTCAAACCTTAAGTAAGAATATTAACTTCTAAATTTTCAACAATTTTTATCTATATATTTTATTTTAAACACAAAGTAAAAACATAAACTAGTAGACATTTAACCATGTGTTTTATTATATTTTCTTTAGTATATTATTTCAATGTATTGCAATTTATAAAGTATCATATAGATGATATTAACTATGATTAATCATATCGTAGGCTTAATACTATTGATACCTTATATACGAAATGTTGTTAGAAAATAGTAGGCTTGGCATATTGGCACTTGCCAACGAGCTCAACCAGGTTTGAATTTGCTTTGACCCAAGCTTAGGTTTTTTCTTCAAAATTTGAGGACCTCGAGGCTGACCCAACTTAAAGCTTGATTATCTTTACAATATCAAACAAAATCACTTTATAGTGAAGCTTCCATTTTTTTAATAATATAAAATGATCGTCATTTTATTAAGGTTAAAATAACATAAGCAAAAAAGAGACTCTATTATGTAATAGTTTTACCAGTCTGTCTGTCCCTAAGGCCCTCTAGTTGATATCTGATGTAGTTGGAAAGGCTCTTGTAGAGCTAAGCCTATTGCCCTTTTCACCTAAAAGCCTTAACTTAACATTAAAAGACATATACAGTGGAGCTTTTTTACCATTTTATTAAAAATTTCAACCTTACAATGACTGTATTTTGACATTCTTAAAATTTTCAAGTCTCTGTGAAAGTTCAAAAACACTTATATAATCATCTCAAAATCTCCACTTCCAAATTTGGAATTTAAGTCCATTAACAATCAATCTCAACAATCACTTCAATAATCTTAAAGAAAAAGCTCAGACATATTCATGCATTTAACTTTAAAACATTTATATATATGTGTTCTTTACATAAAATACAACCCAAAACATATTCATGAAAATGAAAATTTCCCAAAAACAATTACAAGGAAAAAATGCCTACACTGTAGCATGTGAATAAGTTGACTACTCGTGAGGTGGAGCCCCTACTAGTGAAGCCCCTGAGCGTGCACTTAGGAGGTTTTATTTAAAAACAAAAAAGAGAGTGCGAGTTAAACGAGCTTAGTGAGTGCTAGATTTTCTATTCAAATCGTAATTAACAATTTAAACCTCCCTAAAAGAAATTCATCTCAATTCGTATAATTCAATACTAATATGAAACATATATGCTTCCCAAAATCAAGTTTCTCAAATCGCTATTCAAATAAATAGTGACAGCATTAAAAATGTCATGAATTTCTTACATAACATAGCGTATCACTAACTTCTTTGCCATATGGTACCCTCAAGCATAAAGTCATGGACCTCGCTCTACATTGCTTACTTGCAATTGGTTAACCACTGGTTACGAAGCTGGTTCTACATCACTTACCCACATTAGGATAGCTGCTATACATTGATAGTTGCGGAACCAATTCTACATCACTTACCCACAACTAGTTAACTATTAGTTATGGAGTTGGTTCTACATCTCTTACTTGTACTAGGTTAATCGTTATATACTAGTAATTATGGAGCTCGTTCTACATGCTTAGCCACGACTGATTAACCACTAGTTACAGTGCTAGTTCTACATCGCTTATCCATACTAGGTTAACCATTATACACCTGTATAATAAAATGTATAAAACCTATTAGTATACCATAGGCTAGAAACCATTTCCTTTTTATCAAACAATAACATCATCTCAATGATAACTCAAATCATATAAGATTTAACTTTCAAACTTCAATTCATATATTGCTAAAACATAAACTTACACTAGCAGTATTAGACATAAAATTCATAATCAATATTTACTTCACGATAGAATAGAAATCATTTTTATAAAATCAATTTAAAGAAAACTCACTATTTTGCAAACTTATCGCTAAGCACACTCACGCATTCGATGCGTCTCCTTTACCTACACAAAATGCATTTCGCTTCGGCATTTATTTCCAAATTTGGAAATAAGACGTTAAAAATATAAATTCGGTTTAACTGAATTTGACATTAGTATTTCATCGCATATGTTGGACCCCGAACTTTTCTTAGAATTGGGAGTTAAAATTTTGACATGAAACGAGAATTTTGTGGTGAATTAGTCATTTATAAAAAAAAACAAAATTTTGAATGTGAATAGTTAGATGAGATTAAGATAGGCGAAAAACGCTTTTGTTATTGAGGTTTATGTTAAGGTATGGCCCAAAATGGCGTTTGAAGTTTAAATGAAATTGTTAGTGAATAAATTGCTTTAATGGAGTTAAAAAGCAAGAAATAA
>JANIJF010000211.1:28990136-29000274 GCA_024520955.1 Erythroxylum bequaertii | reverse complement strand
TCATTCATTATTCAAAGCATAAGCAAGAGCAAACAATAATTGAGAGAAACCGTCTAGGTTACTCACCAACTGCTCCCAAAGCTAGTGCCTGGAAGTTCCGGCAACGTTTATGGGTTGACGTTCCAGTTGCTCCTCTATAACAATTAATATACACATATATCACAATTTGTACCATCATAGGTATTCAATAATGCACATGTATGAAATGAATTATGTAAAATGCATGTTTATGATAATCCCTGGTATAACTTAGGTTTATGCCTCGCTAAACCCATTGAATTCATAATTCATTTCTCATTGAATCAATTCAGATTTTTTCAAGACACCCCTTTCGGATCTACAGTTCACGTACAATCAGAAGGTTAAAATGAGCTAATTTAGTCATACTTTCTTCTATAAAAGTGTTCCTTTATGTCTTATCTTTCTATTGACACCAAAATCACTCAATTTGGTTCAGTAATGTGGAAGATATTCCTCAAAACTTTTCGGACTGTTCTTAATCAAAAATATACAAATTCCATAAAGAAATTGACCACCTTAGAGACTGATTTGTAGCCCTATTTCTTCACATTATTTGTAGCCCTATTTCTCTAGTTTATGTCAAATAAAAAATCATCTCAATTGGAATCTTACAGATCAAAATATCACCAAAATACTGAAGCACGCTCAGTGAAAATATCTAACTCATACTCTTTCAACCGATGCCCTTACTTTGATTCAATCAATCCTTTTCAAATCAAAACCAAAAGCTATAAATTTTTGTGGAAAGATAGAGGAATGGTTTATGAATCCAATGCTTTAAAAATCAGGTCATTTGGAGGTCAGACGAAAAAGTTATAGCCAAAATAGTGAAAGATGTTCAGGTCTGAAGGGAGGCCTGCAGGTCGCGATCGTGTTCCGGAGTCGCGATCGTGCACTCCAGTAGACCCGCAACTCCTTCTTCCTCTCTTCCACCGATATCGCAAATTCCCTGAAGAGCTCAAAAGCTAATTTTACCTCAAAAAGGGTTTAAAATTCAAACCAATACAGCTATCCCGGATGCCCATCCCATGAAAAATCACAGACTTCTAATTACCATAACTCTCAACTCCAATGTCCAAAAATTTCATACTTTATATCAATAGAAAGATAAAAGAAAGGTCTAAAAGTTTCGTGAAGATAATTTTGTCAAAATCAGCCTAAATAAACACAGAAAAGTTAATGAAAATTTCAGCTCAAAACTCAACACTGTTACTATTCATTCCCATAAAATTTTCAGATTTCATTCTCTAAAATCAAACACTTCAAATTTTTATTTCTTGCTTTTCTACTCCATTTCAAGCAACTCCTTCACCATAACTTCATATTACTCCAAAATATTTAAGTTTAATCAAAATCATCAAAAGCCAAAATTCATTTTCATCCTATTCATACTCTGCTACTTTTCTGCATTTTTCAACTTTTGTTCTCAATCACTATTCTTCCTCTCTACTTCCATTTAAACACTCATTCCCATCTCAAACCATCATTTTACAGCTACCCTTCAACTCAAATACCATTTTTTTGATCATCCCTAAGAAACTCATCCACTCACGTAAACACATACATATATATAAACATGCACAGTGAAGAAGAACAAGAAACAGAGTATACCACCTTTTCATTATTTGATTTGCTACACTCACTTCATATACCGTTTTATTGCTATTTCAAACTCCGAAATTCATCTCCACACCACCTAATCACTAAAATCCATCAAAACTAAAATAACACTTTATCCATATTTTTATTCCATTTTCACAGTAGCCATGTATATATATACACGAAAATTCCATGTTCATGCAAATGACAATAATTCCTCAAATTTATTTCATAAATCTATAACTCTAAAGGATTTATTCAATACTTACTTGTTAAAAACTCCAAGATCTTCAACTATCCCAAAACCCTAAACTCCATGCAATTCACGTACACCACTGTATAAATGACCAGCTTCGGTCTTTTTCTTAGGGAAAAAGAATAAACAGCAAAGTGGAAGTGGTGTGGGAAAAAGAAGAGCAAAGCTAACTTTTGAAAGGTATTTGATGAAAAACTTTGTGTTTTAGAAGAAAATTTGAAGGAGGTGGCTACGAAGAAGGTGACTACAAAGCAACACTTAAACATATAACTTATCCCTTTTTTTCACTCTCTAAAATCAAACTCGCTCTCAGACAAAAATACCAAAGCCATTTAACTAAATCAGTGACACTTGTCACTTTTATAAAGTCTAAGCCTAACCAAGTTCCTTTTGAACTAATTACTTCAACTATCATCTTTACAATCCAATTATCTCCAATATTCTTTTGATTTCTTTTTTTTCCTGTATTTTTTTCCATAAGAATCCCATAATTCTCTATAATTTCGAAAATAAATCCTAAAATCACCAAAATTCAAAAATATCACAATTCCACTAACCCGTAAAATTTCCAATGTAAAAACATTCATAATTCTCCAAAAATTCTAAAACACAAATACACTCTCCAAATCAATCTTCAATACACATAAACCACAATTTTCAATAATAATCACCTTTATTTACAATTATACCCGAAATTATTCATGAATGCATGTACACTTATTTCCATGTGCAGAAAAATTTACTATTAATGTATATGTGCATGTCATATTATATACATGAGCATGAAAATACTTATCTAAGCTCTCATTGGTCACTCATATTTACTATTCAAACCTTCCCGCAGGTAACAGGATAGTACAAAAATGCATTGCCTTAATCTCTCTTTGAGCTCACGTGTACCGAATTTTCGGGTTCTAACCCTTAGTATGGGAACGGGATGTTACATTTTCTCTCATTTTTTGGAATGTATATTTCATCCCATTTGGCCTTTGCCCCTTTTGAATTGTCTACCTCACCATACCATAAGAAATCTTTGACACTCCTTTCAACCTCCTTTGTGACTCTTTTAGGAAGAACTAGATGAGCACTCCATTTCTCATGTAGACTTCTTAATATAGAGTTTATAAGGATTAGCCTAATAGCAAAAGATAAAAATCGATTTTCCATGCAATGACTAGCTTTATATGATTCAATCAGTGGAATGTAGTCAGTATATTTTTTCATACCAATGGTAATAGGGATACCAAGATATCTTAAAGGAGAAGTTTGAATGTTGTAACTAGCTCTTTTGCTTAGCTCAATCTTATTCCTCACATTAGATGAAATAAACATATTGTTTTTATGAACATTGACTTCCAATCCAAAGCAATATATAAAAAAACTTTAACATACATAAAATGATGTTAATAGATTGGATGTCAGCTCCACACAACAAGGTCAAGTCATCTATAAAAGCTAAATGAATGATCCTCATTTCCTTACATTTGTGATATAATTGAAACCTAATATTACAAGAGACCGAGGAGTTGAGTGTTATGGATAGTGCTTCCATTGCCAAGTGAATAAGTAAGGGAAAATGGGGTCTTTTTATTTTATACCCCTAATATTTTGAATGTCTAAGTAGGTATTCCATTTAGTAAGATGTTAAAAGAGGTTGTAGTAATGCATTCCATTATCCATTGCACAAACTAAGGAGGGAATCAAATTTCTTGTAAATAAATTTCAATAAAGTCTTATCTGAAGGTACCAAAAGCTTTGAAGAAATCAATTTTAAATGTACAGATTTTAATGGATTTTCCTATATTGTAGTCCTTCATCAATTCCTAAATAAGCGAAATGATGTCTCTAATGGATCTTCTAAAAAGCACCTTCAGTTAGATTTATAGCATCTTTTAATGCTATCTTAAATCTATTAGTAAAGAGCTCAGAGATTAACTTATAGACAGTGTTGCACTTGAGATAGGCTTATATTCCAATATTGAGGAGGGTTTTACTTCTTTGGGATAAGGAAAAATAATCTTTGTTCATTTCCTTCAATATTTTCAATGAAGCAAAAAATTCTTGTATAGCTTCAGTGAGCAGATTATCAGTAATGACCCAAGTCTCCTAAAAAAGCAGTGCAAAATAGCCATCAGGTCCAAGTGTTTTTTAGGGATACAAGCTGAAAAATACATATATGATCTCCAATTGTGAGAAGGGTAACACTAAGGAATCCCTCATCTCCTGAATAATTCCATTCTCAAAGAAACTGCTAATGTTTATGTCTACAAGATTGTTGTAGTCTGCTAATCCCATCAGCTTAATAAAATAGTCTAAATCATTCTACTTTATCTTGATCTGATCAGTGTGGAGGTTCCCATAATTGTCTTAGAGTATAAGATTTTATTTCTATTTCTTCTATCTAGAATAGAATATTGGAAGAATTTTGTGTTGGCATCTTCATCCCTTAGCAAAGTAATGTTTGATTTCTGCCATAGTATTGAATTGTGCAAGGATAAAGCATCATGATACTCCTTCATCTTCTGAGTCTCTACCATTCTCATTAAATTATTATAATGAATGCTTATAACAATTTTCTTAAAGATCTTGTATTGTTCTTAACTTTTTCTACTCCTTTAGTTTGTTCTTTAGTAAAGACCTTGATTGCATCTTTAAATGTTTTGAGTTTTATCATGAGTTGGTAAGCCTTATAGCCTCTCATTTCCTTTCTCCAGTTAGTAAAAACCTTCTTCTAAAAACCTTCTCTTTGTTTTAATCCATTAAAAAAAACCTGAAAGGAGCTTCAGAGAGTTTATATTGGCAAAAACTCAAAATTTCTATCCAAAAGTGATAAGAACAAACATTGCCACCAAAATGAGCATAAGATTATGAGTATTGAGTAAGCCAATGTTGGTTGACCATCACTCTATCCAGCTTCCTCCTAATTAGCAACTCCTTATGTTGTTCATTTGTCTAGGTGAAAATTCAATTGTGTAAATAAGATCCATAAGATCAACCTTCTACACAAGGTCAGTGAGCTATTTGTAAGCGCGTTTATGATAGATTTTACCACCTTCAACCTCTAGAGAGGATAGAATATAGTTAAAATCACTATTTATCACTCAAGGCCTAGCTACTACTACATTTATTGCTTTGATGTCTTCCCAGATTTTAGCTCTTTGAAATAAGCAGTTTGAGGCATAAATCAATGTCAGTTCAAACTTAATAAGAAAATCTTGAACATCTCATATATAGGAGTCAATCAGATTCCCAAATAGTTTTAATTTTACTTTGTCTAAATTATAAGCACAAATTATCCTTCCATTGTAATGGTAAGAGTGATTAGAAAGTATTTCCCTAAAAATCTTAGACATTTATGCAAATGAGGCTATTTTATTTTTGTTTCAAGAATTTCTATAATCCATGGTTACTTCTTTAGACTTACCTTTTCATAACTTATCTTTTTATAGGGTCATTCAACCCTCTAACATTACAGATTAGCATTGTCATGTCAAGCAAGGGGTTGATCCCCTTTTAGCTTATCCTTCCCTTTCTTTCCTACTGATTTTCTTCTAAAGTTAGTAATAGGGTCCCTTCCTTCTTCCATTTTGTTACCAGTTGGTATAGTATCTTCATCACTGTATAAACCTATAGTGCCAGTTTCCTTATCCTTGTCTTGAGAAATATCTTGAGTAATTTTATCAAGAACAGTGCATGAATCCCTTGTATTTGGAGCATCACACATCTCCTTTTGTGTAACATTCCCAACTTCTTTATTTCCCTTCTCTGAATTATATTCATTGTTGAAGTGGTTAGAATTAGTTTATCCTATGCTATAAGCTCATTATATCATCTTTTTTTGAAAGTTTTGCTTGTAGGTTTCCATTTTCTACTAAAGTTATTAAGCTTCCAAAGGAGTATTAGGTATATCCATTATTACTATCTCCCTATCCATTCCTAGCTTCATGATAAGAATGTTATCAGACAATTCAATGTTTTTTTAAATTTCCACACTTATTTTGGCAAAGCATATCCTCTTTACACTTGCAGTCTATGTATCCATGCAAATAGACTTCCTTAAGGAGCTAGCTAGGTAGCTAAGTCCTTCAAAGGTCAAAAATTCCACAGGTATATTATGGAAATTGACCTAAATTAGGATGATATCAATACTATCTCAATCTAATTCAGTACCTAGCTTCCATTTTTGCAAGAACATTGTCTGTCCCCTAACATGTCAAGGACTTTGTTTAAAAATCTCATTTAGACATGTTTGATTGGTGAATTTGAATATGAATGTATCATCTTGCATGAGCAGTGTTTTCTCTAGGCTTTCTTGATCAACCTGTTCATAGTCCAGGTTTAAACCAATAGAAGAGGAACACATTGAAGCTCTAGCTTTAAGCAGATCCATAGTTTGAGTAAGAACTCCATCCACCATGACATTTTGAGAGTGTCTAAGTTTGCCTTTATTATTTTGAGTGGTTAATCTATTTTTCTAGGCTCCAACAAGTTAACTAGGCAACTTTATTATAGTTGAAGTTTCACCATTTTTAGCAATCTTTGTATTACGAGCTGTTGTAAAGAACTCCTCCTAGGTGAGGTTTATCCCTCTTACTCTAATTTTATTAGTCACAGGAGGTTATAGGGCCAATGAAGGGCCTTCCATAGAAATGAGACCCCTCATAGGGTCGTGCTAAGGAGGTTTTACCAAAGTAGCAACTAACCTACCATAGGAGGTAACTTTCCAAAAAAGGAAAGAAGTTGGGGTAGAGTGGTAAATTGCTAGAGAGAAGCTAGAGAGAAGTCTGCAAAAAATCGTTATTGTTGAATAGATAAGAATTAAATCCTTATTATTACCTATCTCTAGGTTTGTAAGCAACTCATTCCAATTATGTTAGATTTATTCATATAAGATGATTTATCAATCTCAATCATATAAAATCAAACATAACTTAGTATCCCAGACATATTACTTCAATAATATAAACACATAATTGAATCTCAATGAATTAATCTATAAAATTGCATTAGATAAAGAATCGACTGATATTATTAACCCCAACTTAGGGTTCGTCCTACCTAGGCACTAAACATTCTTAGTTCCTAAATATAGAAAATGAAAAAAAACATCAAAAGTTTCAAAGAATAATTAGAATAGATATGTATATCCCTTTTCTCTATAATGAAATCCATTTGAATCTTTGATGAAAGGCTACTCTTTATTAGATCTCTTAAAGTATCTTTGTTTTTTCCTCATCCTAGGTTTATAATTATGTCTCTAACTCTTACTTTGTTTATAACTTTTAACTCTAACTACTTTTTCTCTCATCTCCTCTTGCTAATTGTCTTTTATATTATGAAACTATTTTCGATTATACACGATCAATCACAGGAACTTACAAAGGTAAGGTAAACAGTTGTGTATGTTACTTATGCAGGCATGCATCTCCATACGGGCAAAAATAGCATCTTCAGGCTTTGCACATATGTAGTCCCTTACACCATCCCTATGCATGGCAATGTATGTTACTCACATAAGAATATATATATTCACACCAACATGCATATCCAAATAAACTCTAATTCTTCCACTTTATGATACTATTTCCCCTTAATTCTTCTCCTATTGATCCTTAAAGGTGATTGATACCTGAAAATACACTTGAAACAAAATAAGTGTCAAAAACAACGTAAAACTCCAATTAACAAGCAAAACACACTCAATATTGGCATAAAAATATTATGTGATAATCGTTTATCAGCTTTTTAATTGTATAATGCCTTATGAATATTTCATGAATTATAGTCAATTACTCCATATTAAAATGTAATACATGTTTGATCTAATACTATATATATGTTGGGGGCTTAAAACTCTCTTTAAGGTCTTTAATATAAGCATCCTATAGGAGTGCCTTATTGTCCTTGCTCTTTATGTAGGCTTGATATCATTGTAGGGCATCTTCCTCTATGTGCATAAATGTCAGATGAACCTTTGCTTATTAATTGATGCTATGTAGAAGGAAAAACCTCTCTACCTTAAATAGCCAAGTATTAAGATCATCCCCATTAAACTTTGGGAAGTAAAATTTGTAAGTCTAAAGTAATATTATTGTAGGTTACCGATAAGTTCAAATATTTTATTAGAGTTACCTTTCCCAAATTAATATCCCCCTTAATAGCATTAAACACAGGTTCATTAATGATAACAACAATATCATTACTTTTAATATTATTTTCCACCATTTTTATCATTTGCATAGATAATCGAAAGACCAAATCATCAATCTTAAAAATAGCTCTAGAGTGTTAAGCTATTTGAAGATTTTACAATTGATTACTACTTTCAAACCAAGCTTGATAATCATCTAACAATGTTTTGAGCATTACCTCCTGCTTTTCTTTAGTGAGGGGAATGACCGTCTGCTGTGAAGATTGTTCTGTAGGCCCTGAAGAGCTACTATTATTTGATTGTCTAGCCACTAATTACGTAATAGCTATTATTACCAGCCAAGAATCGTGTCACTCTGATACCAATGTTATGATCAAGGCTAATGTTGAGAATTAACTCAAGGATCAACCTTTTACTCTAACTCGATGAACTAAATGAGAAGGAACAATTCTTGGGAATTATAAGCTAAAAATAAAGAGAAGAATTTAAGGAATGAGAGAGATAATGAGTGGAGTGGAAGTAATTTCCATTTATAGATCCTCTACTTATAGCAGCAAGATTACAATTTATAGAGCTTTCATATTACATCAGTCTTTCTAACAATTTCCTTTATTTACGAACTAGCTGATACATGGTTAACGGAAAGAAAGAAATGACATAAAAAATTAGAAAATAGAATCTAAGGAATAATATATGGTTAACAGAAAGAAAGAAATAACATATAAAATGAGAAAATAGAATTTAAAGAATAATTCTATCTTACCCAGCTGCTATACTAACGTGGCTCCTGTAGAACCATTTCTTGGTGAAATTCCCAAATTTTCCAGCTCAAGGCTTCCCTCGTTAAATTATTCTTTAGTTCTTAGTAGTTATATGATATTTACCAAATTCAAGCTTGCATCATAATAACACTATTTCACAAAGGAAATTCATTTCTTTTTCTTTTCCTTTTTCTTTTTCTTTTTCTTTTTGGTTTTCAAATTGTCTCACTTTTGCATTTACGTAGAGATATGAAACAATTATGTACTGGCTGGAGAACAGTACTCAAATACTTGGTACCATACTCAAAATACCAAAAAATTTTATAAACCAAATTGAAATTCTTAAAATTTAGGGACCAAATTGAAAAAAAATTCTAAACTAAAACCTAACTTAGTTCATTTTCTCCTTCAGTCTTCAATCTTTAACAACTGCCACCTCTCTATCACCAATCGTTGCCCTTCCTTGCTAGTTGTCGCCGCTTCCTCCATTCTTGCTTCTTCCTCCACCGCCACCTCCTCCTCCACTGCTAACTACTCTCCATACACTAGTCACCACCGTCGTTGGCTGCTACTCTCTATACACCATTGTTGCCTTTTGCTCTCCACACATCACTTATGCATCTAGTCAGTTAGTTCCTGGAACCAAATCCCTAGCACAAAAATAGGTCTAAAGTAAAGTACCCCAGAAGCTAAATCTACATCTGGTTAATCTGGGACCCAACTTGACTTAGCCTAGGACCAACCCAACTTACGAACTGACCCGAACTACATTACTCATTAACTTGGTTGTAATTTGTCTAATTTTTTGTGTATTTTATGTTGTTTATTTCCACTCTGAATTGCAATTGCATTATGTTTTGGTTGTGTCATGTGTGTATTGTGAATGATTTATTAAGTATGCATTGAGCTTGGAAGTTGGAATTGGTTATGTGAATTGTGTATAGTTCAATAATATTTAGGCATTATGAATTCATAAAGAAATAAGATCAAAATGACATCAAAATAATATTATGTATAGATTATGGAAGAACATTTGGGCATTAAGAATTGTGTATGGTTTAAGAACATGTAATATTATTTGTTATTTTAATAATAAAAATGAGATCAAAATTAATTCATTAAATTGTTAATTAATTTATATGTAACATACAATTTACTAATTACCTCTTTGTTTCTCTGCAGCTTTTGCAGTTCCTCTCCGGGAGGTGTTTCTCTTTGTGTTTTATTTGTCATCTGCCTCTGCTTGCGGTTTTGTACGGTCCACGTTTTACTGCGGCTTTGATGATTCCGCCTTCTTCTTTTTTCCTTCTTCTTGTGTTGTTAAGTCCTCGTTTTTTCTTTTGTTTCTCT
>JANIJF010000211.1:28567777-28579299 GCA_024520955.1 Erythroxylum bequaertii | reverse complement strand
TGGATTTGTTCCAAACAGTGTAAATTGAATTCAATTCAATCTCATTAATGTAATTGAATTCAATTCGTTAATGAATTTAATTCAAAGATTTCCAAACAGGCTGTAAGTAATGACATCAATTAACAACCTGAACTTATCAAACCCTTAACCAATTAATCAAACTACAATCTAGGTTCATTTCAAGCTTGAATCAAGTCCAAATACACTAGTGTAGAGTGACTTATCCTCATTTGGTTCAATAAATTCACAAAGCCGAAATGATAAAGCTTTGGCCACGATCGTGGGATACGTAACCCGAAATGCACTATCCATTTTCCTTCAATTTCTCCAAATTCTAACACCTTCATTCCAAATTCAAAACATCTTCATATTAGTTCGTTAATTATATCTCAATTATACCTTAATTATACTTCAATTCCTTATCAATTTCATCTCCAATTCCAACTCAGAATCATTCAATTGGCAACTCATAAACTTTTTATCTTTCATGCTTACAAAAGCAAAACAGAAAGTTTCATTCACTTAATCTCATCATATATGTAATCCTAGTTTTTTTTTTTCAAATTCAAGAACACTTCAGTAGCACCTTTCTTTAGCATAAATTAACCTTCATTTAAACTTCAAATCTCAATCTAAATCATCCATATAGCAACTTATAACCTACGGTTCTCATGCAACAAAAACATAACAAAAAAGTATCCAATTCATATATCATTTTCCAGCACACTTAATCATCAACATCACATGCAATCCATCCCAATTCAATCAACATAAACTTTCTATTACAACATGCCACAAAGATCAGTACTTTACTTACTTGTTTTGCTCAAGTTCCACCTCAATTCATCAAGTCTACTTTGCCTTATACACATGCAAGATCATCTCAAATACATGGTGGGAATTGGATGGGTTTTTAGCAAGGATAAAAAGATAATAGTAAAAACAACAATGTTCTAGTTCTATAGCTGTCTTGTGAAGGGTGAAAGCATGGATTTTTGGTGTGGAAATTAGACACAACTTAAACAAAACACAGGGATGTGAGGGTATGGTGTTTCAGTGGTGAGAGGAAAGGAGAAGAAGAATGAACCTAGTAGAAACTATCCCTGTAGTAGCTTAACTCATTAGGTGCTAGGTGTCACAATTTCATAATAACATTTGTCACCTATGCATGTATTCCATTTGTCCCATAAATAAGCTGCCAAATGTCACCAATGTCCTAGCCATTTGTCACTTAATCACTATTTCCATTTGTCACTTAATTTCCTGTACCAAATGTCACTCAATTCTATTGCCATGTGTAACTTATTTCATAGGCTTAGTCATCCTAAATTTCCATTTGTCAATTTGACATTTTTCCTAAACTAAATGAACATTTTAATTCATCAAATTTCCAATTATAACAATTAATTTCAAATTTTCTAATTATAATCCACTAAACTAAAATTCAAGACATAAGCAATACATAATTCACATCGTGATCACTACATCGTGATTTATGTGTGTATGCGAATATTATGCATGTGAATGAAATGCACTTCATCAATTCTCAAATGACATGACTCAATAGTCAAAGATTCTAACCCTTAGTGAGTTTTGGAACCCAGGCTATTGCAATTCTCCCTCTTTAAGAAATTTCCTCCTTAAAAGTCTTACCTAATTGATCAAATAGATGGGGCTACTGTTTCCGTATGTTTTCCTCCGTCTCCCATACAATCTTTTTCTCTCGAATGATTCATCCAAAGGACTTTAACAGATGAGATTACTCGGTTTCTCAATTTTTTAGTCTGATAACCAACTATTTTGACTGGTTCCTCTACATAACTTAAATTGTCTACAATTTCAACTTCCTGTGCTAATAATACATATGTTGGATCTGACCTATATCTCTTCAGCATACTAACATAGAACACATTGTGAATATGAGACATCTTTGGTGGTAATGCTAACTTTAAGGTTAACGGTCCTATTCTCTTAATAATCTCATAAGGACTAATGTATCTAGGACTCAACTTTCCCTTTTTATTGAACCTCAGCACTCCTTGCTAAGTTGACACTCTTAAGAACACCATATCTCCCATTTGATACTTCATATCCCTCCGATGCTGATCTACATAACTCTTCTCTTTATCTTGAGCTCCCTTGATCCTACTACGGATCAATTTTACCCTATTAACAGTATCTTGAATCAACTATGGGCCTTCAACAATCCTTAGGCCCTCTTCATCCCAATGTAAAGGTGATCAACGCTTTTTGCCGTATAATGCTTCGTATAGAGCCATACCAATACTATTGTGATAAAGACTATTATATGCAAATTCAATGAGAGTTACATATTGATCCTATGCTCCTTAAAACTCCAAAACACAAGCTCTGAGCATATCTTCAACAATATTAATTGTCCTCTCACTCTGTCCGTCTGTTTAAGGATGAAATGTTATACTAAAATTCAACTTTGTACCAAATGTTGTTTATAAACTATCCCAAAATTTAGAAGTAAATCTGGGATCTCGGTTTGATACAATAGATATTGGTACTCCATGTAACCTCACTATCCTATTAACGTACCTCTGAGGTAACTGATCCAATGTGTTATTCTCTCGCATAGGTAAGAAATATGCCAATTTCTTCAATTTTTCAACAATGACCCATATAGCATCATGTTGCCTTGAAGTCCTCGGTAAACCTATAATGAAATCCATTGTAATCCTCTCCTATTTACACTTCGGAGTAGGTAATGACTATAACTTCCCAACTAGAGCCTGATGCTCTGCCTTAACTTATTGGCATATCAAACATTTAGCCACATACTCAGCTACTTGCTTCTTCATCCCTGGCCACCAAAAATGTTGTTTCAGAGTATTGTACATCCTGGTAGTACCAAGATGCATAGCATAAGCTACCATGTGAGCTTCCTCCAAAATTTCTTTCCTCAAATCATTAAAATCATGTACACAGAATCTCTACTTTAACTATAATGCACTATCTCTTAACTCAATCTTAGAACTCGAATTCTACTTCAACTTCTCAATAAGCTTCACTAATTCTGGATCCTTGCTTTGAGCTTTTCTGATCCTTTCATACAATACAGGTTTAAGCTTCAGCGTAGCTAATAATGCTTCATTCCCCCAAACTTAGCTCAACATTCAATGCTCTCAGTTGAACTAAATTTGGTAACCTCGATGATTGAATTACTGCTATATTGCTGTTAGATTTCCTACTTAATGCATCAGCTACAACATTAGCCTTACCTAGATGGTATTCAATCATGCAATTATAATCCTTAAGTAATTCAATCCACCTCATTTGTCTCATATTAAGCTCCTTCTAACTCAACAAATATTTCAAACTTCAATGATCTGTAAATATTTGAAATGTTTCACCATATAAATAATCTCTCCAAATCTTCAAAGCAAACACCACTATAGCAAGCTCTAAATCATGAACTAGATAGTTGAACTTATAAGACCTTAACTATCTTGATGCATATACAATCACTTTACCATACTGCATCAGAACACATCTTAATCCCTGATGTGAAGCATCACTATACACAACATATCCTCCAGATCCAGATGGGATAGCCAATACCGGTGCTATAGTCAATCGGTGTTGTAATTCTTCAAAACTTCTTTGGCATTCATCTGTCCATTTGAAAGGTACATTCTTCCTCAGAAGCTTTGTCAGAGGGGCTGAGATCAATGAAAACTCTTAGACAAACATCCTGTAATAACCTGCTAGTCCAAGAAAGCTCTGAATTTCAGATACATTTCTAGGAGCTTCCCACTTCACCACTACCTCAACTTTCTTTAGGTCCACTTATAAGTCCAGTCCAAATACTGTATGACCAAAAAAATACCACTTGATCAAGCCAAAATTCAAACTTACTAAACTTGGCGTACAGTTGCTGCTCTCTCATTATCTGTAAAACTAACCTCAAGTGCTTAGAATGTTCCTCTCTACTCCTCGAGTACAATAGAATATCATCTATGAATACAGTCATACAGTGATCTAAGTAAAACTGAAATACCTTGTTCATTAATTCCATAAAGGCTACCGGAGCATTCATCAGCCCAAAAGGCATCACCATCAACTTAAAGTGTCCATACCTGGTCCTGAATGTACTCTTTGGTACATCAGCTTTTTCAATTTTTAACAGGTAGTACCCTGACCTCAAATCCAATTTAGTAAACAACTGAGATTCCTGTAACTGATCAAGTAAGTTATCTATTCTCGGTAAGGGATATTTATTCTTCACTGTCACCCGATTCAGTTACCTGTAATTTATGCATAATCTCAAAATCTCATCCTTCTTTACAAACAAAATTGGAGCTCCACAAAGTGACAAACTAGGTCTGATAAAACCTTTATCTGATAACTCCTACAATTGAGCCTTAAGTTCCTTAAGTTCCACAAGTGCCATCCTATACAAAGGAATAGATATAGGAGTAGTACCTGGAATAAGGTCGATAGTAAACTCCGTTTCCCTATCTAGGGGTAATCCTGGTAATTCAGTAAAAATTACATCTAGGAAATCCCTAAAAATAGGAATATCTTGTCTGTCTGCTCAGTTAGGGTATCAGTCCCATAGACTAGATAAGCCTCACATCCACTTCGAATCATCCTAAAAGCACTCATTGATGAAATCAATATGGCTGGCACTACTTGACTAACACCTCTAAATATTACTCTTAGTTGATTAAGAGATTCAAGAATGACTTCTTTAGTATAACAATTCATTACAGTCCTATTAGCAGTAAGTCAATCCATACCTAAGATGAGGTCTATCTCTTTTAACTATAGCACTATCAAATCAACTTTCAACTCAGCCTGGTGATCCTAAATAATACACCCTTTACACATTTCTCAAATCACTATAGTACTACCTACTGATATACTCACCTCTAAGTCACATTTCAACATCTCTCTCTCACAATGCAGTTTAGATGCCAAATGTGGTGTGATAAATGAATGCTTAGATCTTGGACCTAGCAATGAAAAGGCCTCAAATTGAAAGACATGTAACACATATACAACAACATCTAGAGATTTCTATGCCTCCTATTTGGTAGTAACAAAGATCCTGGCCTAAGACTACGGTTGGTTACTCCGCACCTTAGTTCTAACACTAGGACTTGCTGAACTTATTTTACCCCTACCTCTGCCTCTCTGTTCTACTCTCCTAGCTCTACTTTGCTAGACAGTCGTCTTAGTCACTGATCCTCCTCTCATTCCAGACTGTCCTTCCAAAATTGCGGGACAATCTCTAATCTGATGCTCAAAAGAGCCACAACATATGCAAGCTCCTGATATCTTCCAACATTCTCCACAATGTTTCTTTCCATAATGCTTATAATTAGGCTCTATTGTGTTTGCCCTCCAGATACTTGACCTCTACCACTACCAACATGAACAAAACTGCCTCTCGATTTAAACTCCAATTGTCTTGATCTAGTCTGTGATCGAAATGATCTATTATGGCATTTACTGAATCTCCTGCTAGAATCAACTTAAGACTGACCATGCGTCTTAATTCTGAACTCCTGCCTATACTCTCCTTATCCATCCTTCATTAACTGTTCAATTCGGATTGAAACAACCCGTAGCTCAGTAAAACTACTCAGAATGGTAATAACCAATCTCGTCTTGATCTCCATATTCAATCCATCCTTAAATTGCCTCACCTTATACTCGGCTACAGTGAGATTTCCCTATTTCAGATCGAGAAACTCTTTCATCTTCCTATCCAACTAGATCTTTGGCATATAGTTCTCCTTAAAGACCTTCAGAAAGTCTACCCATGTCAGTTTATAAGGTCGAGCAGAACTGTCAAGAATAGTCATCCACCACTAACAAGCCGAGCCTTGAAACAACGAGATTGCGTAGTTAAACCTTTCATCAGACTCACAGTTGATCTGATTAAATACCATCTCCGTTCTTTCCAACCACCCTTCTGCCTTAGCAAGGTCTAAACTTCCATAGAAGTCTACAAACCCCAGCTTCCTAAGTTTATCATACCTCATTTCTCTCCTCTCAGGATCTCTTTAAGGAATTTGTTTAACCTGGGATACTGGGGACTCTCTATTGGCTCCTACAAACTCAAGGTCAGTTGATTCTGCAACTCGATCTCCTATAGCAGATGACCTATAACAAACAATAGTTGTGATCACTATACATGTCTCTCACTAGATTTCATATTTAAATTCTTATATATATCCCTAAGGATGCTAAAATATGCTCTGATACCAAATTGTAACATGCCATTTCCATAGAGCATATGCCCAAACATCCAGAGGATATTCGATAACATACCCTATAAGAATGGCATGTTAGAATAGTCACATTAACTTATTATGGCCTCACACATAACACAAGTATTCAAAATGATCAATCTCCCCATTTCATTCACAAAATAAACTTACTTACATTGTACCATTACAATTCATATACATGTATTTACATTACATAACATTTGAGAGTTTACAACTCCATACAAAATGTTAACATGAAATGAAAAGCAAAACAAACACATCCTAACTAGACTCCTTAGATATTAGCTGACTAAACCTTTGAGCCATTCTTGTTCTCAAAATTACAGTACTGGAATTATACTTGGTTGTCTTAGAAGCTAGAACTCCCTTGTACCTAAAAATCAGCGTTGCAATTTTGATGAGTTTTCAAACTCAGTGAGCAAACCATCATCAATGTGCTCACTCAAGTTAGAACACAAAGTCAAGTATATAACCAATTTCAAGAAGTTTACCACGTCATCCAATATCAAATCCCACATCACATTTTGTCATATTTCATCAAGTACAAGTACAATATGTATACAAACATTTCATAACACTATAGCAGAATAATGCATTAATTCATCTCAATCATTCATATGATACACGTAAAGTTATATATATGCAAACGAACATGTGATTCCATTTTTATTTTACTTTGTTGTAACTGGGCTCATTTCATTTACTGTCCCGTATTTGTTGTGGATAGCGAGCTCATTATTAACTGAGCCTGTGACTCTTTATACACAATTTTTGAGCTTAAAGCTCTTTTTCACGTTGGTCACTCTGGTCACAACTCCTTTATTTGATCATGCATATTAATATAACAGAATGCATCAATTCATATAATATGCTATCAATACTTTTCATTCAAAATGTTCATGTCATTTTTCACATTCTTCGGACCTGAGTTCGACATTCAACATTCAGTTGAGTACACATTCCATATTACACATACAATTTGAAAACACTTCCATATACAGTCCCAAGGATCAAACTCCTAGGACCAACAATGTCCAAAATCATAGCAATCATATAAGTAACCATTCAATAACTGAAAGTTAACCAAAAACAATTCAATCATAGTGAGAAACATCTAGGTTAACTCACAGTGCACTCCAGAAAAGCTATTTCCTTGATAATCCAGCAATGTGTGGATGTTGGCGATCAACTTGTGCTTCTTTAGTCAAGCAATACACACATAGTTTACACATTACTAAGTTGATAAATCATATGAATTACTCAATCATACACATGTATATGTGTCTTGTTCAATGCATGCTTAATTGACTTTCCCGTATATGTATCCTTATTCACAATTCTTGACCATTCAAACATTATATTTTGTATGCTGTGATTTTGCAATCAGGCTTATACATTTAAGTTAGCTTGATTCACTCCAACTTCATCTACCATACTTTACACTTATCCTTGAACATTTTTATGATAAAGAAGCCTCTTATAACACACACATAATTGTTACTTTAAATCTGGAATTTCAGCAAGCTAGATCTATACATTCACCAAACTTTTTCCAGCAATATATATTCATACATTTACCCAATTCTCATTCATAATTACCCCATGTTCTTCAATGCTCATTCATCCATACCTTGTACACATTACTCATGTCTTTAAGATCATGTTTGCATTAAAAGAACTCATTTATTCCTTTAACAGACCATAGTTTCCAGATTTGAACTTAACCACCTCAAAATAGTCCATTCTTTAGGTTATGACATCAATTAACTACATAAACTTATCAAACTCTTAACCAATTAATCAAGCAACAATCTAGGATCTTTCCTAGCCTTAATCAATTCAAAATATACCAATTTAGAGTGAAATCTCTCAACTGGTTCGACATGTACACAAAGCTGAAATTAAAATCCCAGATTTTGTCATCAACATCACTAATGTGTGTAACTTTACTACCTTCGATACTTCACAAATTTTACAAGCTTAGAGACATCACTAAGACTTGAAATTTTCTAGATTTCATGTCCTCTAAGGTTATTTCATTTTAGTTTAATTTAACTTCCATATTGGTTATACTAAGGCTTACAAAATTCTGCTCACTTATGTCATTAACAGTTACTTTTTACAAACACACCTACAACTCTAATTTTTCAAATTTAAGAACTCTTCAATAACAACTATCTTTACCATGAATCCACCTTCATTTATACTTCAAATATCAAACTAAATCATCCATTTAATAGCATATAACCTACAATTTCCATGCATCGATAACAAAACAGAAAAGTAACCAATTCATCCATCACATTCCAGCACAACATCATAATCAATGCCATATGCATTCCATCCCAATCCAGTCATTATAAAATTTCTATTTCAACATCTCACAAAGATTAGAATTGCACTTACTTATTTAGGTCAAGATCCACCTCAATGATTAAGCTAACTTAACTCTCCGTGCATGCAAAATCATCCAAGTACAAGATGGAAGTAAAATGATTTTAGCAAAGGCAAAATGATGACAATAGATTATAACTATCTTTGAGCAGATTTTTTATAGATCTTAAAGTGACTATGAACAAAATTGAAGCAAAATTCAGAAGCTGTGAGTGTGTGTGAGTGTTTCGGTGGTGAGAGTAAAGGAAAGAAGAAGAATGAACATAACAGAAACTATCCTTGTAGTAGCTTAGCTTATTAGGTGCTAAGTGTCACTACTATACAATGACATTTGTCACCTACGCATGTAAGTTACTTGTCCTCTCCATAAGCTGCCATTTGTCACAATTATGCTAGGCCATTTGTCACTTAATTTCCTATGCCATTTGTCACTTAATTTTCGATGCCAAATGTTACTCATTTTATATGCCATATAGTCTTAGTCATCCTAAATTTCCATGTGTCAACTTATCTTACCACTTAACATTTTTCCTAGACTAAATGTACTCTTTAATTCATCAATTTTCCAATTGTAATAATTAATTCCAAATTTACTACTCCAAAATTCAAGACATAAACAATACACAATCATATCATAATCATTAAAAACCTTTCATACCCCAGAATATGTCAATTGAGTGCACATACAATCTTTGCAATGTTTTCTAAATCATGATTCATATGTGTATGCTTATATTATGCATGTGAATGAAATGCATTTTATGAATTCTCAAATGATATGACTCACATGCAATAGTCTAAGGCTTTAACCCTCAGTATGGAAACGAACTATTACAATTCTCCCCCTTAATAAATTTCGTCCTCAAAATTCTTATCTGATTGATCAAATAGGTGGGGGTAATATTTTCTCATGTTCCCCTCAATCTCCCATGTGGCTTCTTCTCTTGAATGATTCCTCTAAAGGACTATAACCAATAGGATCACTTAGTTCCTCAATTGCTTAGTTTGATAACCAACTATTTTGACCAGTTCCTCAACATAACTCAAATTAGTTGCAATATTAACTTCCCGTGCCAGTAATACATGTGTCAGATTGACCAATATCTCCTAGCATTCTAACATGGAACACATTATGAATTTGAGCCAACTCTACTAGTAGTGCTAACTTGTAACCCAATAGTCCAACTCTCTTAGTAATCTCATAAGGACAATTGTATTTAAGGCTTAACTTTCCCTTTTTATGGAACCTTAGCACTCCTCGCCAGGGCGACACTCTAAAAAACTCCCTGTCTCCTACTTAATACTTTGTATCCCTTTGGTGTTGATCTGCATAACTCTTTTGCCTATTTTGAGCCGTTTTAATCCTACTATGGATCAATTTTACCTTATCAACAGTATCTTATATCAACTTTGGGTCTTCAACAATCCTTAGGCCCTCTTCACCCCAATAAAAGGGTGATCGACACTTTTTACCATATAACGCCTCATATGGAGCCATATCAATACTACTATGATAATGATTATTGTATGCAAATTCAATAAGAGCTACATATTGATCCCTTGCTCCTTGAAACTCCAAAACATAAGCTTTAAGCATATTCTTAATAGTCTGAATAGTTCTCTCACTCTGTCCGTCTATCTGAGGATGAAATAGGGTACCAAAGTTCAACTTTGTACCCAATGCTGTTTGTAAACTACCCCAAAATCTTAAAGTAAATTTGGGATCTCGGTCTGATATAATAAATACTGGAACTCCATTTAACCTTACTATCTCATTTACATATCTACGAGCTAACTGATCCAGTATGTTATTCTCTCGCACAGGTAAGAAATGAGCCAATTTCATCAATCTGTCAATAATGACCCATATGACATCATGTTATCTCGGAGTCCTCGACAAACCCATAATGAAATTCATAGTAATCCTCTCCCATTTCCACTTCAGAATAGGTAGTGACTGTAACTTCCCAACCAGAGCCTGATGCTCTATCTTAATATGTTGGCATGTCAAACATTTGGCAACATACTAAGCCACTTGCTTCTTCATCCTTGGCCACAAAAAATGTTGTTTCAGCGTATTGTACATCTTAGTAGTACCAGGATGTATAGTACAAGCTGCTATATATGCTTCCACTAAAATATCTTTTCTCAAATCATTAACATCAGATACACACAATCTTTGCTTCAACCACAATGCATTGTCCCTCAACTCAAACTCAGAATTTGGATTTTCTTTCAACTTCTCAATAATTTTCATAAATTATGGATCCTTGCTTTGAGCTTTTCAAATCCTTTCTTGCAACACCGGACTAAGGTTCAACGTAGCTAACAATGCTTCATTCTGCCCCAAATTTAGCTGAGCATTCAATGCTCTCGGTTGAACTAGGTTTGGTAACCTCGATGATTGAACTTGATCCACACTACTATTGGATTTCCTACCTAATGCATCAGTTACAACATTAGCTTTACCTGGGTGATACTCAATTGTTCAATCATAATCGTTAAGCAATTCAATCCATCGCATATTCAGCTCCTTCTGACTCAACAAATATCTTAAACTTCTATGATCTGTAAATATATGAAATGTTGCATCATACAGACAATGTTTCCAAGTCTTCAAAGCAAACACCACTGTAGCAAGTTTTAAATCATAAACTAGATAGTTGAACTTATGAGACCTTAAATGTCTCGATGCATATGCAATCACTCTGCCATATTACATCAAAACACATCCTAATACTTGATGTGAAGCATCGTTATACACGACATATCCTCTAGATCCTGATGGAATAGCTAACACCGGTTGATTGAGCCCAAGTTTATTTTATAAATTGGCTGCACTTTCATAACTATTAATGT
>JANIJF010000211.1:28507921-28521263 GCA_024520955.1 Erythroxylum bequaertii | reverse complement strand
GAATTCATTATAAGAAAGGAAGAGATAGTGAGTTGTTGTCGTTTACAGAGAGTGACTACGCCGGAGATATGGAATACAGGAAGAGTACCTCTGATTATGTTTTTTTTAATGAATTCAAATGTTGTTTCATGGTGTTCAAAAAAGCAGCCTATTGTGACTTGATCAACTACAGAAGCTAAGTTTGTGGTAGTTGCAGTCTGTGATTGTCAAGGAGTCTGGATAAAGAGAATTTTAAAGGAGTTGGGACAATCTGATGGAGTTCATACTATTGTGATGTGTGACAACAGTTCAATCATCAAGCTGTCTAAAAATCCAGTTATGCATGGTCACAACAAGCATATTGATGTGAGATTTCATTTCTTAAGGAATCTTACTAGGGAGGGTATAACTGAATTAGTTCATTGTGGGAGTCAAGATCAAGTGGCAGACATAATGACCAAACCATTGAAGCTTGAAGTTTTTCAAAAGCTTTGAAAGTTGCTGGGAGTATGTGCAATTTCAGAGGAATGAGCAATTTCGATATAAACTAACTGCTTCACAACATTTAGTTTAAGAGAGGGAATGAAGGAGTTTTACTACAGTTGTTTGTTAGAATAATATCCTAGTCTTTAGGGACCCTGTTACGTGTATTTGAATTATTTCAGGTTTCTGTTACCTCTTGGCTTTAGTTTTGCTAAATGGGTTGCTTTCTCTTTCTGTTACGATCATGTATTGAATGGCTATTTAAGCCAATATTATTATTAATAAAACTAATTCATTCAATTTATTGTGTTATTCTTATTTTCATCTTAAGTTCAAAGTTCCCAACACCTTGCCTGTGTTTTCAGCACCTTATTACGCCACCAACAACTACCTATCGTTGTGCCTATTCACATCTGTGTCACTTCCTTTTATGGGCGATTGTTGCCCTCCGGGGAGCAAACACCCAAGTCCATGCTATCGAGGAGAAGCTTCTCTAAGTCATAATAAAAACATTCTTTGGCGCTCTCTGATGCTTCTGTTTACGGGGAATTTAAATGCCCTTCGCCAGTGGCAATTCACCACCGGTTCTAACGTTGCCAGTGATTTCCTATTTTGAAGGAAAAACAAAGCAGAAAATAGCCAGTACAAAACATATCCAAATTTCAAAATTACAAGAGTAAGAATAGGAAGCAGACGTCATTTTAAAAGGCATGAAGCAAAAAACCAATTTTGATTTATTTTTCCTTTCAGAATAATTACAAACTCATGGCAGACGCATAGGCAATTTTCAAAATAAAAAGGAAACAATTTTAATATAGAAGTAGATGCGGTATAAAATTTTTAGAGGACCAGTTTCTACTTTAATTAAACATTAACCCTTAATTTTTATCAAATCAATAACAATCAAACAATTTTAATCAAATTATAGTTAAAGTTAGCTCTAATGGAAATCAAAACAGGATCAGATCCTGATTGCAGTGTAATAATTACAAAACTTTTTTATATTTTAATTTACTGAAAACAAAGATCACTTTAATTCTATAAAATAATTAGCACATAAATCATAATAAAGCATGAATATAAATTCGTACCTTATTATAAAGCTTGATCATATTCTTATCGTATCCCTTGAATTATTTCCAAAACTGATCTATCTTAACCATCGTACAAGTGTCTGACTTCTAACGGTATCTACATAACAGATTGAAATAACTTTATAACTCTTATAAAAAGGGTTAAGTAAGAAGTGTTAGCTTTATTAAAGCTTAAGTCTATTTATAATAAATTTTTGGACATTTTAGTAACTTAATTAAAATTAAATTATATTTTCAATTAAACTTTAATTAGAATTACAAATAATTCTAATTAAATACCAATTATGCCAAATAAGATACAATATCTCATATTGATCCTTATTTATTAAATATCTCATATTTAATCATAAAGTTTCTCAAACTTTACAGTCAAATGTAACTTGGTTAAAATATCTTTGTTCTTTTTAACTCGTTTTTTATGTGAAACTCATTAGGGTCCCAAATATGTTGGCAATGATTATAAATTATAATTCTAATTCATAATTAGATAAGATAAATTAAAACCCCTTTAATTTATATTTAATTCTCCAATTAAACGATTTATAACCATAAATCAAGATTGATGTTTAACAACACATCATCACACTCAAATATTTAGGAATGTCAAAGTGGTTTTGACTAACCTTTTTGTGCATGATTCTTTCATATAATTCAATCCTTTCATCATACAATGTTCTAATTTAACATAGAGTAGGGAATTAATGTCTACTTTATTTTGAGTCTAATTATATTAGTTCTCTGTCATTAGCTATTGATTCAATTAATGACATTATTAAACTATTTACAAAGCGTCATTCTATTTTGATTAAGGATTTTCCGAATCAATACTGATCGAGAACAACAGATTCTCCCGAATTATTTTGGGATGATAAATCCTATCTTGATTACTCAACTGCCTTCATATAGTTCATATTACATCTAATGACTACCGAATGTGCTATCAATGATTAAAATAAGTCATAAGTAATACCAAAACAAAACAAACCTTATACGAGATAAATTTGGAGATCTCGAAGCAAAATATCACTTATACACTCATTACAATAAAAATTTCCATAGACATATAAGTAATGTTCCAAATAGATTTCTCATATCGGGTCAGTTTAGTGAACTTGTTCTCTAACAAAAACCCGCATGTTTGTTTAAGTATCTCTACACTTTAGCCTATGAGATCGGCGACTTCCTTCATGAAGAAAAACATAACGTGTGCTAGTCCTTTTATGTTCTATTAATATCTAGTCTTAATAGAACAATGACTAGAAATAATTTAGAGATAATACATAAATGCAATATGAATCTCATAATTATAATCTCATTATAATTTCATTTTTAATGTATAATTATCTTATAGACTTTATCATATGCAAGATAAAGAATATCTTTAAACTTTGTTACTAAATATTTTAGAATATCCTTTTCAAAAATAAATGTTTATTTGTTGGAAAAAGTATTTTTAATGATCCATTTTAAAATGAATTTATAAAATTTTTATAATAAAATAAAATAATAATTTAAATAAAAATATTTAAATTATTTTAAAGTAAAAACTCGATAATGATAAATTTATTTGATAATAAAATAATTTATCACTAATATTTTGTATGTAAATAATAATAAAATTGTGAAAATAAAAAGAAAAGGTTAGTACAACTTTTCATGATTTTTGTGAAATTATGGAATCAAGAGGAAACTAAACAAAAGCAAAAAAAAAAACATTTTTATTTACATTTAATAGCCAAAAATCACAATTCACTTGCTGGCTTTAAATCTTCGGACAAGAAACAAACTTAACGGCTTGTGACTAGTCATGTTTGGAACAAGCTCTAATCCCACGTTTCCACTTGCTGTCGAATCGATGATGGGATCCAGTGGTCTGGTCAGTTATCAGGAAACTACGTGCCGGTTAACCAACTTTAGCGGCTACGTCTTTTGTTTACACATCTTAGGTGACAGATGAAGGGATTGTAAAATGAAAATATTGTTGTTTTGGACAGATGAAGGGATTGTAAAATGAAAATAATGTTGTTTTGGCAAAATAAATTGCATAAGAACAAGTTTCTATAGCACTTGAAATGAAAGCATTAACATATTTTATATAATAAAATTTATTAATTTATATGCACCTGAATTATTATTATAATTAAAACTACTTAATTTGATGAGCACTGTATTAATACTTTATTAGCGCATTTCTTACAAACTCTATTGCAAAAAGTTTAATAATACACTGTAAATATAGTCAAGATAGTTGTAAATTTCTTTTAATTTTTATGGAAATTACATATTTGTAAAAAATAGACTTAAATATAAGGAATTGATTTTGTTGTATACTTCTATTTTAATAATTAAATAATAATAAATGAGAAAATTAAGTTTGTAAATTGAAAATAATGAATTTATTCTTTTTAATTCACTAACATTCTCTCCGTAATGACATTTTAGTGGATTTAAAACTAACATACATTTAATTTTGTATCAACTTAGTGTCCACTAAAATAAGACTTGGGCGAGTTGTTCATGTTATATTAGGTGCATTGAGTTCAAGTTACAGAGAGGGAAAGAGTGTATTTTTGACATTAAGACTTTCAGTAAATTAAAAATTGAAATTTCAAAATGAATGTTAACATTTATAATATGTTCAAATGAAGTCTAAATAATCAAAAATTTGGACGATACAAGTGTTTAAAGTTTCGAGTTATGAATACTTCACAAAATAACCACAATTAAACTCTCTTTTTAGCCTTCTCCAAAGCTCTGAAAAAATTTAAAAATTGAGTACAAATAGTATTGCTCAGCTATAGTTTTAATAAAGTTTGATTTCTAAGATTAATTGGGAGTAGTGTACTATTTAGACTCAAACATTTTTTCTATCATGTGTATCTATCTCATGCAACTTCTATTTCTTATTCAATCTTTTAAATATAGATTAAATATAGAAGATAAGATTTTTAAAATGTACATTGTCAGCCACATGGCCATGTGTGGTGATCATGTCCCTCTAAACTATTAGTTTATACTCTTGTAGTCAATCAACTGAATGTAATTTAATGTATGACGTTATTATTTAATTAATAAAAAGATATTCTTTATCTTTGTATATTAATTACATTTGATGTTTTACTAAAAGTAAAATCCGTTGAATAATTACTATATGTAATTGAAATTATGATGAGATCATAATTGTGAGACTCAATTTACATTTACATATTATTCTTAAATATTCCTAGTTGTAATTTCATCAAAAATGATATTGTTGAAATGGTAAAACTAGTACACATTATGTTTTTTTCTTATGAAGAAAGTAATTGACTATATAAATTAAAGTGTAGAGATACTTAAACTAATGTGTGGGTGATTATTAGATAATAAGTCACTGAACTGATTCGAATATAAGAATCTCAAATGGAATATTATTTATGTGTCCATGAATTTTCTCATAATGATGGTTGTATAATTGGTCCTTAGACTTGAGATTACTAAGATATCTCACACGGGAATTATTGTGTTTTGATGTTAATTATGAATTGTCCTGGGATAATTTAATCGGTAGTAATTGGATGCAGTATGAACCATAAGGAGATAGTTGAATAAGTCAATAAAGGATTCGTCACTCTAAAGTAATTAGAGAGAATGTTTTACTGTTTTTGATTAGTAATGAGTTATGAAATTATCTAGCTAGAGTGAATTGATATTTGAAAAGGTGTTTTCATATTTGAAAAGGTGTTTTCAAATATCAATTACTAATTGACAAGAACAAACATGATTAAATGAAAAGAGTAGACATTGTATCCATACTCTATCCAATTGGAACATTGGATGACGAAATGATTAAATTATACATCATAATTATGCATGGATATGTTAAGTCAAACCACTTTGACATTCCTGATATTTGAGTAGTCTTGATATGTTGTTAGGAGTCAATCTTAATCTATGATTATAAATTATTTCATTAGAAAATTAAAGATAAATTAAAAGTAGTTTTAATTTATCTAGTTTTAATTGTGAACTAGAATTAGAATTTATAATCATTGTCAATATATTAGGAGCCTAATGGGTCACACATTAAAGAATAACTTATGAAGCAAAAATCAAATTTTATTATGTTGGACTTAATTATACAGTTTGAGAAACTTTAGGGATTAAATATGAAATATTTGATTTTATTAAAATTAAATTAATTATAATTAGAGTATGACTTTAATTATAATTAAGGAATTTAATTTTAATAAAAATTACAAAACCTTAAGGCTTTTTCTATAAATAGGAATAAGGACCAGGGAGCTATAATTTATGTCCATCCTCTCAAAGTGTTGAGAAGTTGTTTTGTGGATATCATCAGAGATTAGACAAGTGAACAACTCGTGGTTGACAAATTGTAAAAGATTTTAAGAATTTCAATAGGAAACATGAATAAGATATGATTCCTTACCAATTGATTTGTGGTTTTATTCAAGCTATTTAATTACCGGGATTTGATCAGAAACTGTAAAATATTTTTATTTCTACTACGCCTGTGATTCATTCATGCTTGGTTTCCAACAAGAACTTGATGTCATTCTAATACTCAATCACAATACATATGTGGTGATCATGTCCCTCAGAACATGACGCCACTCTAATACACAATCACAATAACATATACGGTTGACGGACACGATTATGTCCTTCATTTACATGTTCATGTCTATCCTCCATTGTTGTCTTCTAACTCATACACGGTTATAGAAGCTTACGCATTCATCCATAAGGTCGTGTCCACCATTTACACAGGTGTGCGTAACCTAGACATGGACATGGATACTAAAAATAACTTCCAATCATCAATTTTTGCCTCAAATTAGTCCGATATTCATTTTGTTTGATCCATAAAGATCTCTAACACTTGTGAAGCCCAAATTAATGGAATTGATCTAACAAATATGTCTAAAATGGAGTTAAACCCACAACAATCTCCCTATACAACCTGTTTTTAAGGAGAAATCAATCGCCTCATTGTTCACTGTGATTAACGAAATTTTGATATTTGAAAAATTTTGGTAACTCTTGTAAATGAAAATGTTTCTGAATGAAAGTGGGCCCAAATTTTCGATTACTGATTTTCGCGTACGCTTGAAAGAAAAAAAATTTATACTGAGTTTTGACTAACTAAGTGATCTAGCACGCCACCCTCACGGGGCACGGACTCGGATATCACCCATCGATGTCGGGTTCGGGTCTTGCAGAAGTGGGGTGCTACATTTATGTGGTATCAGAGCCCAGAAGTACTATCTTATATGGGCATTTTCTAAAATATGTGTCAAGTTACTTACATTTAAGTCACATCCTAGCAGACAGTGACGATTGATCCCTAGTCTGAGTTTCATAAGTATGAGTCACACGCATGAGCATGTGTTAAGTGTTTAAGTTGATAGAAATAGTGAGAAAAGTGATGATATGTCATAATGTGAGAAAATGGAGGTTGTGCATATCTTGAAATGAGAAAAAGTGTATGGTTCGATATGACAAATAAAGATTTAGCATATTTGTATTGGTGAATGTATTATGGAATACGACATCAATGTTATACTGGGGTAATATATCCTTGAATGTGGGATAGATATGAATATGTTGTTATGGATTGATAGAGGAAAAATAGAGATATGATAGCAATGGCAAGATTTAAAGTTTATAAACGAAGTTAGATGAAAAGCAGAATGTTCTATAATCTAGAGAGACTGAAATCGGGCTTAGAATGGTTATTTGATTATCGTGATAAGAGAATATGACTTAGTTTAAGAATATGTTAGGTAGACTACTCTGTTCCTTGACCCCAATTATGAATGGCTCGGTTCCAAGCACTTTTTTAAAAAAAATCAATAAAGCACCTTCTTGAGGGTTTGCGACATTAAGGCACAAATTCTCCTCTTTATCGGTTTCTTGACATAGAATTGTAGAGATAAATACTATGTCAACAGTGATTGTGATAGTTTGTAGTTACTTGATATAGCCACTGAGCGTTAAAATTTATGGCTTTCAAAGGCTGCTTAAATCTCGGTTACATTCCCTTGTTGGGTGTTGAATTCAATATGTAGTTAAGAATACAGAATGTACTCACTTCTTAGATGTCTTTTGCAGGTTGAGACCCTGAAGAAGGCATTGGCAAGCAAAGAAACAGAAAACGAAGTCAAGGAACCAAAATCTCCATGCGGAAAACCAAAAACCTTCAACGAGCGAACTCCTCCACGTGTGCGGAGACTGAGCATTGAGAACGGAAGCAGCACGAAATCTGGAAAAAACATGAAGTCTGTAGATCACAAAGGATTAGTAACCCCTTCAGTATCTTCTCGAAGACTAAGTTTGGAAGGTCCTAGATATGGTAAGAAGGATGAACCAGACAATATAGGCCAGAAGCTATATATTGAAGCAGTGGCAAAGCAGAAATACCTTCAGTCACAAGATCCAGAAGCAATGACAAAGATCTATGGAAATTCTGTCGATGAAAATCCCACAATGAAAGTTTATCATCTGAATGCTCCTAGAAGTCCTACTAGTTCTTCCTACCAAAAGCACAACGTCAAGAGAGATAGTAAGACACAAATCCCAACTCTTCAATTTCAAGCGACCCCTGAACCAAAAATAGCTACCAGGCATCAGATCCAGTTTTTGTTTCAAAGTGAACTTAGTGTACCGACAGATACTCGTGTATGTAATTTGTCTGATAGTGCAAATGGAAAGGGGTCTCAAATAACGAAATCATTGCGAACCATTGGGAAACTAGTTAATGGATCTGAGAAAAGGTATGCATCTGGCCTTTAGCTGTAGCAGAATAGATGTTGTTTAATTTTGACGTATTAGCATCATGATAAAAGAGAACCAGTTGAATATTGATTCAAGTTACAAAATATCCCTTCAAAGCGCTGTCACTGAAATGCATAGATGGATGATATATGACGTGGAACTCTGATAAATTACAGGATTCAACATAATTTGGCAGATAGGCAGTACGTCACCAACTGTACCAACAACAATGTTGATGCAAAGTCACCACCTACAGCCAATGCAAGGGCGTTGAGGAGGCGATCACTTACGGGAGGTCAAACATCTGAGTCAGACAGGTCTTGCAGATCTTCTGTTGGCGGGAAGCTAGTTGACTATGGCAAGCGCAATAAATTTAAGCGTGCTTTTTAACCAAATTATCGTGTATTTATAGTCCATCCGATATCAACAAAGAAAAGATTTCAATTCCGTATTCTGCTTTGATGATGCAGATGATTCCAGAAGGAACGCCAAAACGCCTCCTCCAATCCATTCATCGGCATCAAAGACAGCCAAGCGGTGGTTTTAGGTCAAAATAAGATTTGTCTTGAAGCTAGTTGATTGAGCTGTGAAGGAAACGAAGCAATTACTTCCAGCTCAATGGAACTAAAGAATGACGGCAATGCTGATTGCATCCAAGCATACTAACATATTCAGTTTCTGATCAATATCTGCTGACAGATTTGAGTATCTAACAGTGTAGATAAGAAAAGAAAAGGCTAGTTAGTGTTGCATAGTAAAGTTGCTACCGAAACATGTTTGATGAATTTGATATGGAAGCCCTCTTGCTTCTCGTATTTAGATCTATCATTGGAGTTATCGTGCTTTTGTATGCTGCTAATGGAATGGACCTGGGTTCTTCGATGGGTTGGATGATCTTCCGAGGAAAGCTACCTTCCATGCCACTGTCTGAATTATACTGTTGCTGGTAAATCGTAACACGTAGCAAGTCTTCACTTTGTTAGAGGACTTGCATATTGTTTGAGGGACACGTGCCTTTCCTTGCGTCTTACTTGAGGCTTCGCTGACGACGGATATGGAATCAAATTTTACTCTCACACCTCAAATTTCGGCTAATCGATATAATTTTGTTCCTTGTCACCTTAATCATTTTCTTTATTTCGTTAATAAGTTTTTTTTTCTGGACATTTATTGTTCAATATGAAAATGAAAATTAAAAATATAGGAGATCAATACAAGATTATCAAATAAAGAAATAAGTAAAAAAATAACTAAGAACAAACTAATTCATTCTTTCATATGTTTTTTTGAAAAGTTAAATGATGTAATTAACTTTCAAAAAGGTTTAATACAAAGGGCCTAAACCAAATATCCAGATACGCTTAGATAAACAAACCATAACTATTTACATCTGAAGATTTGGAAGTCGTTCTTGAAAAAAAAAAACCTTTAATTGCTTTCTTCATTTATGATCCACCATTCATCAGATCATTACTTGAAATATTATTGGAAGTCTCCTTTTTAAAGCCATTATGGTTCCATCTTATGAGCTTATATCTGGTGCCTTACATTGTTGATTATAGCACTTGCCAACATCCGCTTCTGCAAGGTTTCATTTTTGTGGTTCCTTTTTATCCAAATTCCATCGATTGTATTGTTTATGTCTGTGTGGTTGTATGAAAATTAAAAACACAATATTAGGTAAGATAATATAAAATAGATAAAGTTAATATATTAAAAAGAAAAGAATTTATCACAATATCTTCATTACTTAATCAACTTTGAGCACATATAAAAGATTCCACAGTACGAGGATGAAATCGAGTACGATGGGGAGTAATAACCCGACCACTAGTATTAAATGCAGACTCTCAATCAACGATGGATGATGAAATAGCTAAACAAGTCTCATGCGATTACTTGCAAGATAAGATAAGCATTTCCACACTTCTTCCACTAGAACAATATATTGAAGTGCTCAACTTTAGTTTCAAGCACATAATCTTTAGAAAAATATTTATCTAACTCCATCATATTATAAGAAGTCCTAACCCTATTTTCTTTCAAAAAATGTGAAAGAAAATATGTCAATAATTGGTTAGAAGATGAGGTCAAATCTAAAATTAAACTTGGAGTTGAATTGCCTACACTACTAAGATCCCGATTATGAGTTTGTTGCATTTTGAGTTAATAATCATTAAACAATTAACGCCATAAGTGTTTCATGGTATGTACACGCTCTTGAGCTTCACCACCATACAATAAATTATAAGTATATTCAACCCCATCCTTTTTGTATCTCAGGTCCAATACATATAACACTGCAACAATATCTCCAACCTATAAGAATTCAACTTCTCCATCATCTGCTTCTCCATAGTCCGAATAACTTCATTGGAGTCAACATCCACATTGATAAAAAATGCTTTATGTTGGATATAGTGCTAAAGATACTATGTGAAGTTAGATATTTTGTTCCTGAGAACAATTCAGTTGCATTATAGAATAATTCCAACTTCATACAAAGTTTTCTAGCCAAGTCCTATTGATCTTCTGTTGGCACGCAGGTATACTGAGAATCCCTTTCGACTAGTCTAATAAACACCTCAGCATATGGGATTGTCGACTCCAACATCTTAAAGGTTGAGTTTTATCTATTTGGACAATCCAAAACCAACTTCTTTGAACTCGGAATGCATAGAATTTGTGCAACATCTTTAAAAATTTCATCTCTTTTAAGAGTTGCACTCCGATATAGAACACTATTCTAAATACGTGCTTCCTTTATGGTCTCCAACCCATCCTTCACAGTCAAGTTAAGAACATACGCAAAAAAATGCATATGAAATAATTTACCTCCAACCAATAAGCTCCCAACCCACATCCTACCCTTTAACTTCTTAATTATAGCATCATTCGTACTACAATTTTGACTGTGATGGTGAATAATTTTTTGTCGATGTTCAAATTCATCAAATAATCTTTCAATATGGTTGCCAATTTTTCACTTGTATGTGATGTTGGCACATAAATGAACCTATCATGTACAAATATTACCAACATCAATTATATTCATAAAATAATGAAAAAAGTATATGATAATAATATTAAAGAATATAAATTACCTTAAAAGTCTATTGCGTAACGTCCAGTCATTTTCAATATAATGCGTCATCACTGCTAAAGTAAATGATAATAATATTAAAGAATATAAATTACCTCAAAAGTCTATTGCATAATGTCTAATCATTTTCAATATAATGTGTCGTCACTGCTATATAACCCTTCTTGTGGTTATCAATTATTCATATGTCCATTATTATAGCAATCTTTCCTTCAAAACTCAATAATGCTCTTAATGTCTCTCTCTTCTTGTCCTCATAAATTTTGAAAATATCCTTCCTCAATGTATTCTGACTTGGAACCTTGACAATCGGTTGGAGTAAATTACAACATATCCTGAATCTTTTGCTTTAAACCATAGACGATGGTTGTTCGTCTCCAATAATCATAGTAGCCACCAAAATCTTTGATTTGTTGTTGTAAAAAACGTTTGACCTCCTAAAACCATCTTCCTTCTAGTACATGATTCTATATGTCTCTTTAAATGTGATGTTCAACCTTTTGAATCAATCGAATACAACTTTTGACAATACTTGCACTCTCTTTTTCAATTCTATCAATTGATATAATCTTGTTAAAGTGATTCCAAACTTCACTTTTATGTTAAGTTCTAGTTGAACTTCTATCCTCATTTGGTGCCATAATAGAAGTTTTCACTTCTATCTCTGGTACTGGATTAGAACTCTCAATTGAAGGAATATGCTCATCTATCTAACAAAAAGTATATAAATACTTAAGGTTAGAAATAATCAACATATAAATGCTTGAGGTTAGAAATAATCAAAATGAGCAATTGAGCATATCATTATTTAAAAACAATCAAAACACATTTTTAATGGCAATATAAATTATGTTAATATAAGAAGCAATGATGAAATATCATATGCTTATGTGTTCAGTAGTTGAAACATACATATATAAATTATGCTAATATAAGAAGTAATGAAAGGAAAGAGCATATCATTATTTACAAATAATAAAAACAATAATGGTTGAAATTGAAACAAACACATTAATAAGAATTAAGAAAGTATATGTTTGTAGCTCATAACTCATGTTAAGGAAAAGACATGCCATTAACCATGTATATGTTTGTAGCTCATATTAAGGCAAAGAAATGCTTGGTTTCATAGTCTATCAAAACTTACAAACCTACCATTTTTGTGTTTATGATTACATATAAGGAAAAGGTAACGTAACATGTTGTTTACCTTCAGTTAGATGATAGAGAGTAGATAAAGGTATGTGGTGTGTGGGTGTCTTTTTTAAATAATCTAATAACATATGAGGGGGATGGGGTATTGGGACAATGTATCTCATACCATCTCTCATGCTTTAGTTTTTAATACAAATGTGAGATTCTACTTGCTAAATTCTGCTAAGTATCCAGTGCTTGCTTCAATGGCTCGAGATGTTTTAGCTATACTTGTATCTACTGTTGCAATTAAGTTGGCTTTTAGTACAAGAAGTCGAGTGCTTGATTCATTTCGTAGCTCTCTTACTTCAAAGATGGTAGAGGCTCTTTTTTGTGGACAAGATTGG
Source organism: Erythroxylum bequaertii (assembly GCA_024520955.1). NCBI lineage: Eukaryota > Viridiplantae > Streptophyta > Magnoliopsida > Malpighiales > Erythroxylaceae > Erythroxylum > Erythroxylum bequaertii. The sequence goes on along the minus strand of JANIJF010000211.1, from coordinate 28,508,283 downwards.
TTGAGAAAATCACAAGCTCCTCTTTACTTGGAAGAGAGACTTGAAGAACTTGAGCAAATTGAATCAGATAATCTAATTTACTTTACCTTATTTAAAACTTCTTTTTCCAATTAAAAAATAAATAACGAGTCTAACTCTTTTTATTCTTTATTTTCTACAGATGTGGTTTCATGTATAACAGTAGATTATCCTACTATCCTATTCGAAGAATAATTGATTAATAATTTATCTCTTTTTTTTAGTATGGATCTTTTATAAGACGTTGTTTGGCTTATTTTTACTTTTCTTGGGTTTAACATATTGGATTAATCTTTGATGGATTTTATATGCATACTTTTATGAATAATTTGTATTTGTTTTCA